>NDXB01020583.1:93818-146858 GCA_002631895.1 Agapornis roseicollis
TTTTTTTTTTTTTGTCTGTATCTTGCTATAAAATTTAAATATGTTAAATAGAATAGTAACGGAGCAACAACCGCTGTTTAATCCAAGAGGTCCATATGCTGAGGCAACATGGAAGATACATAGTCTTATATTTGTGATACAACTTTAGGGACTTAGCAAGAGGACTCTGCTGAAGTTGATGAGGAGAGCACATTGTAATGTGCACTAATCTGCAGAGAGTTGGTACCTCTATATACAGTTTTCAACAGTCTGTTCTACTTGGAGCATTGTGTGAAGTTCTGGTGTCCTCAACATCAAAAGGACATGGAGCTGTTGGAACAAGTCCAGAGGAGGGACACGAAGATGATCAGGGACTGGAGCATCTCCCATACGAAGACAGGCTGAGAGAGTTGGGGCTGTTCAGCCTGGGGAAGAGAAGGCTGCGTGGAGACCTCATAGCAGCCTTCCAGTATCTGAAGGGGGCCTGTAGGGATGCTTGGGATTGACTCTGCATTAGGGACTGTAGTGACAGGACAAGGGGTAATGGGTTCAAACTTAAACAGGGGAGGTTTAGATTGGATCTAAGGAAGAAATTCTATCCTGTTAGGGTGGTGAGGCACTGGAATGGGTTGCCCAGGGGGGTTGTGAGTGCTCCATCCCTGGCAGTGTTCAAGGCCAGGTTGGATGAAGCCTTGGGTGACATGGTTTAGTGTGAGGTGTCCCTGCTTATGGCAGGGACGCTGGAACTGGATGATCTTAAGGTCCTTTCCAGCCCTAACTATTCTATGATAGGTGTGTTACAGCCGGTTACAGATATAAATTGGCAAGTATCAGTTTAAACCCATGGCAAACTCCTGATCCTTTGGGAATGCTATTTCATACTTTCCCATTGCTCAAGACAATTCAAGGGGATGTTAATCACCCTGGAGCATTATAGAATGGTCACAGACAGGTGAGAAGCTGTTGTTGCCCACAGCAGGTAGAGGGGCATTGTCATTGCTGCCTCTAGGCTGCTGGCTGTATTCTGGTGTGCTTTAGTTGCAGTGCCCCGGTCCTGGACTTGTCAGCTTGTTACTGGAACTTGCTGCGTGAACTTGAGGCCAGGCATGTGTTGTTACTGTGAACAGTTTAAACATGGGGTGACAGGAAAGGCCTTGAAAATAGAGACAAGCTGAAATCAGAGGTCTCCAAACTATAAGCAGCTCACTTGATGGTCTTTTACTGGCCACTGAGGTGGTGCAGCCTTGACAGCTGGCAAATGACTGCTGTAAGCATAAAGGGGCAGGGCAGGGTGAAGTAGCCAAGTAGCAGGGCAAGGCAGCTGCTGCAGCTTGAGGAAGCAGTGCCCTTGAGAACCCTGCTGTGTGGAGGGGTGGAAAGGTAGAGACTGCCTACAAAATCTGGTACCCGTTAAAAAGATGAATCTGGGGGGGAATCATCATCACTGTCCCAGAATCACTGAGATTGCTGGAGGTGCAAGTGGACTGCCTGCTTCAGCATTCGTCCTATTTCTCTCTCCCTTCATCTGCTGTCTGTATCTGCTTCAAGCATCCTGGTCCACTGCCTGCCCACAGGCACATGCAGCAGCCCCACTCTCTGCCTGATGCTTCCAGCAGGTCCCAACACTTCTGGGACCTTCTCATCTGCCAGCCAGCTCCCCATGACTGCCTGCAGTGCTCTGCGTGTGTGTGCATCTCTGGTGCAGGCTTTATTCCCCACAAATTCTGCACATTTCAGTAATACTCTAACTCCTCCATAAAGCCTCAATAAAGCATGTCAGCTCAATTCAGCTAATTACAATTTTGGGCAACAGGACGTGCTTTATGTGAAAAGCAAAACTGCTGGCTATGTGCCTCCTCAAAATTGTGTTCCCTGTCCTTTCTCCCATGCAAACTGGGTTTTGATATAATACAGGCAGTGATATGCACTGAGATCTTTAAAAGCAGGTGCTAAATATTGGGATTCTGAGTTCATATTT
Source organism: Agapornis roseicollis (assembly GCA_002631895.1). Taxonomy (NCBI): domain Eukaryota; kingdom Metazoa; phylum Chordata; class Aves; order Psittaciformes; family Psittacidae; genus Agapornis; species Agapornis roseicollis. The sequence goes on from NDXB01020583.1 coordinate 95,776, forward strand.
AGGCAGCAATTAAAGGACGTGATTTTCAAATCAGCATTTCTCCGTTTGATTTCTGCTTGACAATTTGATGATCAGGGTACAAGACGAGCTGGGCCATACTGGCTTTTATACAATCAGAGCTTTTATAAGCTCTGACATGCACACTGGAGAGAGTGAAATTATTTACATTCAGAATAGACAGCTTCAGAGCTGAGGAATATCAGAGCTGATGGTTCTGGTGTCCTGACAATGGTATGGCTTCATTTCTGTTTATAGTCACTGTAACATTTGAAGACATCCTCTCTCCTGGGAGAATTACTAACTGGATTATCTTGAGCCTCTTTCCCATGCCCAAATTTGATGTGCAACTGCTGCAGTCCAGAATATTTCTGTCTCTTGTTTCTGCTTAATATTGAGTGCACTAACATGACTTCCTCATAGATCCTAAATCTGAAACCATGGGCTGCAGTGTATAATTCAAACAGAGTAACTTACAGAGTAACTCTAAGAAAACTCTTGGCCTTGTTCAGTTTTCTAGATCAAGTGGAAAGCACAGACCATAGCAAATTGTCCTCATCAGAGTGTAATTGTTTCAAATATGTTGTGCATGTTCTAAATTTTCTTACTGAAAAACCAGTCTTGGGCTTGACCAGGGCTTGTCAGCGAAAACCTGGGTTTCCCTTTTAGCTGAAGTTGGTATCTCCCAGGAAGCCCTACCTGTCTTTTCGTTTTGGATCCATTAAAAAGGAATGTTGAGGTAATACTGTTTCACAGCTCTTGTATTTGATAAAGTCCAGAGTCTTTTGCATGTATATGTTCTTCCTTCATAGGAAGTACTTCACAGATATTTGATGTACAGACTTCTAAGTTTGCAGTTGTTTTGCAGTCAATTCAGCTGATGTCCTTTTTTAAGAGGCAGACGGCTGCACTGTATTACAACAGATACGAACTTGTCCAATTTTCAATAACGGAGTTGTTGGGAGACTTGGAGGTTAGCTACTGGTGGGTTTTGTGCACAAGGTGTAATGTGAATGTAATGAAATCTGTATGCAAATCCACAAGCTGTCTCTTATACATTTGTAAACAGAATAAATTACGGAGAAATGTCAAGTCCCATTCATGTTCTTAATGTTATATACAGAAAATTACTAAGACATTCTGCAAAGAGAAAAAAAATGCCTGACAATGCTTCATATCTTTCTCTAAAAGTGATTTTAACACAGTAAATCTGGCTGTGAACTGCTTTTATTATTGCTTTAAACTACTGTTAAATAACCCATTTTGCTAAAACAAAAGAACATTAATTTTAAAAAAAAAAAACAAACAAAACAAAACCAAACAAAAAACAACAAAAAAAAAAAAACCCAAACCAAAAAAACTTGTCAGTTAAATTTATCTGCTCTGCTGGGCCTTTGTGTAAGCTGGTATGTAAGGAGATATTTTATACAGTTTTAGTTATATAATAGTTCTTTTGAATATTCCCTTTGTCATAAAGCAGGCAAGAGCAGGAATCATAGAATCATGGAATAGTCAGGGTTGGAAAGGACCTTAAGATCATTCAGTTCCAACCCCCCTGCCATAACCAGGGACACCTCACTCTAAACCATGTCACCCAAGGCTTCGTCTAACCTAGCCTTGAACACTGCCAGGGATGGAGCACTCACAGCCTCCCTGGGCAACCCATTCCAGTGCCTCACCACCCTCACAGCAAAGAATTTCTTCCTTAGATCCAATCTAAACCTCTCCTGTTTAAGTTTGAACCCCTTACCCCTTGTCCTGTCACTGCAGTTCCTAATGAAGAGTCAATCCCCGGCATCCTATTTTGCTTTGTTTTTTTCGTTTTCTTGCTGAGACTTTGTAGCCACCATACAGACATCTAAAAGCTAGATCTGCAATGGGCAGGGTTCTTGCGTCGTTTCAGCCATAGGCAAATCTCACAGGAGGGTCCCATCTGCAGATACTACTTTAAACTACTTTTACTTGCAAATGCAACATGATACAAATGACTGATTTTCAAGTAAAGCAATAATCCTCAGACAGGCTAAATGATTAATGCTGATGTTTGATTTGTCCACATAACAAGCATATGAGCAGGTTAATAAAAGGTGTCTTAAAATACGGTTCCAGCTTTAAAACTTACAGTAAGCATGTCACCTTTACTGTATTTGCTTTCGTTTGCCATTTGAACTGGCTTCTTAGTTTACAAACAAAAGCAAGTGTGTGTACGTTTTGTGACCCCCATCAGCAGGAGAGGAGGTAGCTCTAGTCTCCTGTCACATCTGATTTCAGCAGAATTGGCAGCTAAATCCCAATTCCTGATTCTCTTGTTAGTGGAAATTTGTAACAGACTAGGAAGTAGAAGAGGCACAGATCAACTTTGTAGGTGCACAGTAGAAGAAGTGGCTTTGAAATGTTTCTACTGAATTAGGCTGTCGGTAAGAATGTTGCTTGTTAAATAATTTCTTTATAAAAATGTCACTGACTGATGAGTGAGGCTGGTTTTTGTACTGTCACTTGAAATAACATGAGCAGTGTTTAAGTTCGACCTCATGTCCTGACAATAGGGTAGCTCAATCTATATAAAATCACTGCACCCATTTCTTTAGGTGTTGCAACCCATGGAAAGTTTGCTATATGCTCAGTAGGATGGAGCCCAAAGCAAAAGGATTCATGGCTATCTTCTTTTTCAAACTCTTACCCTAATGTGAATTAATAATGTCTAAGAATTTGGGCACATGGCACATTATTTGTCAAACATGTAAGAATACCTATTTCAAGAAATGTCACTACGGTTGCATAAACATTTTATAGTAATTACCTGATTCTAGTAAAACCTAATGGAGCATTCAAAGACTCCAAACTGCTTAGTGTGAAATTCAATTTGCACTAATCAGCACAAGAGTAGGGAGCAGGAGAGATTCTCCATGCATGTTCAGTGGTTCATCACAGTCCTGTATTGCAAAGAAACCATTGCATCATCAGAAGCAAATACTTAATCTTCAGCAGGTATATACTTGTTATACCATAATCTCTAGTCCTGTCCACAGTTGAACTAAGGAATCCTGTTGACGGTAGAACCATACAATAGAATAGGTAACTCTCTGTTAAAATCTTTGAGATGTAATTAACTATACAATTTTCTTACATCATATATTTTATAGATACAAGTATCAGTACTAGTTTCAGTACTGGTACTGAAAATTTAGTACTAGATTTTATATCTATATATATTTATGCATATAAAAATATTATTTCTTTTCTTGTTTCTTTCTCAGCTTTAGCAGTTCAGCTCCTGTCTATGAACATTTGAAAATGGACACATGGAGTGGACCTCCACAGTGGGTTATTTATTTCACACATGGTAGATGAAATTTATTTCTGTATTGGGATCTTTGTTGCTTCCTTTGAGGTTTTTTTGGAATTGGTTTTGCTCTTTGTAAATAGTAACTTGCACAAATGCAGTGCTTTGCATTATGCAGGTATCGTCAGACAAGGTGATGAGAACTCTTTAGTTTAAAACTGTTTGCTTTTTAAAAGGCTTTTCCATCTCTCTGAACTGTAAAGGATTTTCTTCTTCTCCCTTGGAAATGTGTGGCAGAAGATCTAGCCTACATGATTTTAACTCAGTCAAACTGAACTGTCTTTTCCAAGCTGCCAACTCTTAACATAGTCAGAGGATGGTAATGTGGCTTTAATGGGTAGGAATTGGGCTGGAGCTTCCAGTTTCTCTTTGTGGCTCTGAAGGAAGCCTCATTCCCTGTGTGTGGTGTAAGCTGTTCTCTCAATACCCCACAGCCAGCGTGAGTGTGGCCAAAGACTGACAAAAGATTGTTTGAGCTGAGATCATGTTTTAAGGAAGAAGTGGTTTGTCTGAAGCGTTGCCTCTGGCTGACACTAACTGCCTTTTCATTCTGCACTGTTCTGATAGCAAAGATGTCTTTGTGAGGGTAGAGAATGCCTTAGACATCAGGAAAAGTACATGTCTTTTGAAGTAATTGTACCCACTTTTTGCAAGCATTTCTCAGTTTAATAGTGAAGACAATTCTATTGGACTTAAGCGATTGGTGTTTCAAAGAGTTGGTTGTGATGCGATAACTAACATGAAAATGTAAATATAATGAAGGCCTCAAAAAGCTGCAAAATTCTCACAGGTAGTCATGTGAAAGATAAAAATCTTCCTCTGTCTCTTAAAGTTACTGGAAACGAGACTTTTCATACCTTCAGCTTGGTTTTATTAAGTTTGTTGTTGTAACTCCTGTAACATTGTGGTATTTTTGCTGCTTGTGATGATTTCATCAGAAGAACAGGCCCAAAGGCGGCGATGTCCTATGCCTGATGTGACAGCTCTGCATCGCTAGGAGATGAGTAAGAGGAGCAAAGTTGTGCTTGAGTGGAGAAGAATAATAGTTTCACAGCAGAAGGTGGAACAGCAAATGCCAGGAATTAGGTTGTTAAGTGGTACCTGTGTGGCTGGCACTCCAGAAAAGTTGGCATTTGCAGTCATACTTAATGCCATGCACTGAAACTCTAGGAGCAGTTGAAGGCTTCCTCCTTCACTCTGGGATTTTGTCATTGCTTTAATGTAGTAATCGTTAATTATTAGCCAAAACTAGAATTATATTTTTTCTTGTTTCAATGCCCAAGTTGCGAAATAAACTTGAGCAAGTACCTTAATGTGTTCACTTTTGTGTCTCAGAACAGATTATTACTTGTTTCCAGTGTACTTAAGTATAAGTCACAGCTATAGACGCATGAGTGTTTCAGTTCCTACCTTTTGGTGGAACTAATGAGGTGAGGTTCTTTATAAGTTAGACTGACTAGTCAGTTTGTTCAGTAACGGAAGTGGTCATATTTACATTGGTTTTAACTATGTAATAATTTTTTCAAACATCATAAAATAGTTTTCAGGCTATTCGAATATTAGGAATACAAATGTCTAAGGAATAGAGTGGAGATGTTTTAGCTGTTACAGCAGAGAGTAAACAAGGAAAAACCTATTTCAGAACATAACCATACTGGGTATATTAAAATTGATCAGCTTATTCTTGCATGTGATAATTTGGAACGATGCAGTGTATGTATGGCTTGACTTCACAATGGCAGATGCTACCAGGGAAACTTCAAGTTAAAACAAGAAGCAGTGAAGAATACAGACTGACAAGGGCATCAGTAAGACTGAACTGGGTGGTCTTTTCATTCTCTGTCAGTGCCCTGCCTACTGTCACATCCTTGTAGCATCCTATGAGAAATGTATGTGGAGAGCAAGGTGGTTTTTTTCTAACTGTTCATGGACAATGAGAGAATCATTGCCTCTATGGGGTGGTAACATGTAACCAGATGAGAAGTGGGTAAGAGCTTGGCCAGAACAGTGGAGTCACCTACATTGATGAGATGGGGAAGGTTAGGAAAGAAGGCAGCATGGCAAGGAGTGGTGTCAGAGCTCCAGAGTTCTGAAGGGCTGCTGGGGTGGGTTTGCAAAGATCAGAAAACTGTGTCAGGATTTGAGATGTGGCAAGATTAGAGCTCAATTGTACTTTTATTTATGCTAGTGCATAAAAATAGGTGCACTGAAGATGTAACTGCAGAAGGACTCTGTAACAGATAGAGTCTGATACTAGCGATGCCGCTGTGTTTGGACCTTCCAAAGTAGCAGGCACAGGAATGGGGCTGTCACTGGGTAGGGGGCACCTGGGAGGGATGATAGAGCTTAGCTGTAGCCCTGTTAAGCTGGAGCCAACAGCCAGGCATCCAAAGCAACAGCAGAGATGAGAGGCAATCCTGTTCTGAACAGGAGATTGCTTACCCACAGAGGTAGAGGCAGCAGTTACATTTGTTTCAGTGGAAGTAATTACAAAAGGAGCATGCTGTGAATATAGCCTTGGACTCCCCTTTTCTCTGGGAAGTTAGGGAATACTGCTAGGGAAAGTCCTCTAAATAGCTTCAGTTGTGAAAACCAAAAAAAAAAGAAGGCATATCTCAAGAACAGGAAAGTGCTCCAAATGATGAGACTGATTAAAGCAACTGTGAGGCACTGTAAAGCCCTGTTTGTAATGATTGTGTGATTGCTTCCAAGAATTACTTGTCTTTGGGTGTCATTCTTCTGCTATCCTAATCAATTACAGAAGGAACAGGCCCAGTGTTTTTATAAATTCTGTTTTCGTTGGTGATGTTTTGACATCTTTTATTTTGCTTCTGTCAGGTTTAGATACTATTTCTATTTGACATTTTATATAGTATTTTAATCTACAATTTAGCTCTTACCTGTTCTTTGATAGTCTCTTGGGTTAAATGTTAGGCAGGTTGCAGTTCAAGAATGTTGCTTGCATAAAAGCTCATAGTTAAACAATTTTCTTTTTATCTTCTTTTTCAGACTGAAAATTTCTGCTTTCCTTTAAAAATGATGTGTTTGCAGCTCCTCTGAGTTTGGAGTACTTTTAAAATACATCAGAATACTTCAGCCTGAGTAGTGTAAAAATCCAGGAAATGATTGTGCTACATTTTTACTGTTGAACTGGCTGAAGACATCCTGAGGGGTAGCTTCATCCTAAAAGTACCTGTGCTGGTCCTCAGCCTAAGCTGACTGAAGATGTTGCAGAGACAGAATTCCCTGTGCCCTGGTGCAGAGCATCAGTAGGGATGTACTCTGCCTCAGTGAAGGCCCCTTAGCGAACTTTAGAAGTCAGATGCTAGGCCCATGGGTTTTTTGGTGTTTGTAGCCTTTCATGTGGCAAACCAGGCACAGTTCTGTCTGTGTCAGGATCTGCAGAACAGCTGAACACAAGGTGCACTTCTCTGCCTCCTGAGAAAACTCACCCCCAAAAGGATTCATATCAGTAGAAAAATGGGTGCTATTGTCAATTGCAGGTTTCTCATTTGAATGCTTTTTGGGTGGAAAGCTACAGTGTTGGTGGAGGTTACTGTGAGTGAGCGAAGAGTTGCCTCAGATGCAGTTGCAGGCGGCCTGCATTGCAGAGATGTGGTCTGGGGGTAAATAGGGCTGTTCTTACAGCTATGGAGTCAAAAACCCCAAACCTAACACTTTCTTATAGAGGTGCTCTGCTCTGTGTAATACCACAGTAAACTGTGACTCTGGATTAGTAAAGGATTACTTCTTTGGCAGAATAATCTCTGAATTCTGCTTCTGCTGACTGAAGCCAGCTTCAGCATCAATGCTTTAAAAGTACTTTCTTTACTGAAATCTGCTCGCTCAGTGAGTGAGGGCAGGTTGTCTTGGCTCCTTTAGTCAATGCAGGAAAGAATATTGGAAATGTTTGGGCAAACAGTGATATAAAAGAGATCAGAAAGAAGCAGTGCAGCAGGGACATTGGCACTGCACCTTTATGCTCCTGTTCACACCGCTCCGTTTTCAGAACTGAGACTGGGAAGCTGTGGGAAATGGCAGGCAGCTGCTCTAGTGCCAGTTCTCACCATCACATTTCTCCTAAACACCAAACTGTTCTTTATGGGCTATTAATTTGTGAAGTCATTTATCTCAGGGCAAGTCTGTATTTACAGAACCTAACATAAAGACAGCATACTGTAGCCTGGGACTTAAAATGTCACTGCACATGACGCCAGGATAAACAGAACAGAAACTCAGTTACATCTACACCAACACTTCCTAAAAGGTTTTTTTACATTGCCTTTTGGCATTATATTTTCCTGTTCACCTACAGCAAACCTCTGTCTTAGCTGAACAAATACGTATCATCAAATAATAATGTTCTTCATAATAACTGGAATGAGGATTACAGCTAGCTCTGTGCCTGGTAGAGATTAAAGGGCATATTTTTTATTCAATGGCAGTGACCACTGTAGTTTTCTAGCTGCTTTCTTTATCGCTTCTTTATCTGCTCTTCTTTATATTCTTTATCCATTACTTACCTCAGTTGTAGACCAGAGGGAGGTGCCTCCATGGTGGCACCGTGTGGTGGTGTGGCTTCTTATTCACAAACAGTGCGTGCTATAGCGGTACAGTTCCCTATTAGTGTGTACGTCCCAGCCCTTCCCTCCAGCACTATACCCGAAGATTCCAAAGACATTATTCTGCCTTGTCCTACCTTTAGCTCTGTTTGTTTCTCTTCTTTTGAAGTTGTTTTGACCTTCTCCCAAGAAAAGGTCAAGCCAAGATACAGCTGTTCTGAAATAATCTTTACTTAGCATTATTTCCTGGGCTCTCTGGACAGAGACCTTGGGTTCCATTCTGAGCAATCTTTTGTCTGCAATAAAACACTGAATCTGTCTCTCTGTTGCTATAGAAATAATATTGCATTAAATGAAAGAAGCAGTGCCCTGCTGTCGACAAATCTAAGTGTTGGTCTCTAGAGCTTGAATTTCACCACTGGGAAGAAGTATACATAATTCTACAAATTATTTCTGTAATTTACGCATAAACATCTTTATGCTCTGAAACTGTTAGCTGAATTTCCCAGAGTGGTAGCATGGAGCTGAACAGGGTGTAATGTGTATGTGTGTGTGTATATATATATATATATATATATATAAACTGAGCTTTTCCCCACCCCTCTCCCCCATACGTTTTCATATTTATGGCTTGAAACTTCCAACTCTTTGCATACAAAGGTGGGGAGTGGCAGGAAAAGCAGCTTTCTCAGCCAGGCTCCCTACCTCATGGACAACAAAAGTGTGCCAGGTTTATTTACAACTCTGGTTTTGTTCTTTTAAATCCAGCTCTTCCAAATAGCATCACATGTCATTAGCCCTGATTTTCTAGGATTAATAGAGATATTTTCCGTAACTGGAAGGAGGACCCTGGTACATTAACATATCCCCTGAAACTGATCTGCTGCCCACTACTCTCTGGACTACTACACTGTGTACCACATGCCCGAGTTACTTGAAGTCTTTGCTGCAATGACTGTACAGCAGTTAAACACGAGAGTTGTCAATTTTATGCACAACATATCAAATCTCACATCTGTATTTACATCTAGGCATATTTTAAACATGATATGAACGTGTTTTGTTCACAGTGTTCTTCCAGAGCTATAGAATTCCAGTAACAGCAGTAAGGCAGTCCTTCAGCCTATACCTGTGGGGTATGGAAAAGGAATTTAAAGCTTTGCTAATAACAGTGACTAAGGGTCAGTGTTTGTCAACATTTGATCGTAGGTGTTCTGAAGAAACATGGAGGAAAAACTTTTTATCTCATAGTTACACTGCTGGAGCCCCTCTAATACGTTTTTATGTATGGTGTACATGGGTAGTTACAAAAACCAGAAAACAATCTAAAACCACATGGTGATTGATTTGTACCGACCTGCATGGAAATGTCGCTTCTAAATCTGATTTCAGAATTCTCATAAAAATCCCATTTGGTTAAGAAATGGAGTTGTTACTTGTGAAACGCGCCTGTGTTAGATACATCTTATACCTAAGGCAGGTATATGTTGTGTATTGTGGAACAAAATACAGCTTATAAATGTTCAGTTTAATTCCAGAATAGTGAGCATAGCGGTGGCCCCTGATTAAAGATTGCTCTTAGAAACCCTAAACCTTCTGTCACCATTAGAATAAAATAACTGCTTTTGGAAAAAAAAATCCTTTCTGAATTTTTCTCAGCTCTTGTACCTGACTGCAGCGATTAGATCAATCCTTCTAGAAAAGGCCAGATCTCTGACAGCCAGAAGAGTAACTGTCTGGGTCATGCATATTAATATAAAGCCAGGGGTGCAGGGAAAACCAGCAAACTCCACAATTACCTTCCTGTGAAATTAATGCCATACTCATTCTTGAAACAGACTCAGCGTATAACCAAGCCACCACAACACCCTAATCATATTTTTGCTGTTAAAGTAGTTTTTGTAATGGGAAAAAAAAACCCCAAACAACCCAACCCTAATTCCTTTGCACAGCCGTAAAATATAAACCAGAAGTTAGCCCAGGTTTTGCCCCTGTGTAAAGCTGGTTATCCCCTCTGACTTTGCTGCATCTGTTTTCAACAATCAGCCTGCTAAATCTTCTGATGCAAACCACTGACCATTTTATCACCTACTGCTTTGCTGTCTATCGGATCCTCTGCAGAGCCTTGCCTAAGGCAAGTTACACAAAATGGCCGAGTACTTGATAAAGGAGGGAATGAAGTGGGAGGGAAGGGGTTGAGTGGCATTACAGTATTAAAGTGAAGATGTATTCTAGATCCCTGCATCTTAATATGGTCTTACTGTGCATAGTTCTGTAAGCAAAAGCTAACAATGAGAGAAGGAAAAGACAGCATGAAAACTAAACTGTGTTTGTTTTTTTTCTGTAGGAACTCAATGGAGAAAGGACCAAGAGCGAGATTTAAAGAATGTTCTGAAGGACACCCACCAGGATATACCACTGGTGTTTGTCAGTGGAAATCATGATATTGGCAATACCCCAACAAGAGAAACAATAGAGCATTACTGCAGTAACTGGGGGGATGACTACTTCAGCTTTTGGGTTGGAGGTGTTTTCTTTCTTGTGTTGAATTCTCAGTTGTACTTTGATTCTTCCAAGTGCCCTGAGTTGAAGCGAGCCCAGGATACATGGCTTAGTAAACAACTGGATATCGCTGAACAGCAGAAATGTAAGCATATAATAGTGTTCCAGCACATCCCTCTGTTTCTGAGAAAACCTGATGAAGATCATGATTATTTCAACTTGGAAAAATCAGTTCGTCAGGAGCTAATGGAAAAGTTTCATAAAGCAGGTATTTTCTCAGACTTTTCTGGTTTGAATTTTTGTTTCAAGTTGTTAATGGCAGTGCTGCCAGACAAAATACATTTAACTTCAGTGGTACTGCTTTAACGGAATCTTACATACTGCTTATAAGCCTGATTGCTCCCTGTCAGAATTATCAACTGAATCTAATCACTTATAAAAAGTACCAAACAATGGCTAAAACTTTGAGTGAAACTATAAAAGTCAAAGTGAAAAATTCTTTAGGATAAACGGCAAGGCTTCCATTTTGCAAGTACTGATAGATAAGACAACCTGAGCCTTTTCTGCCTACAGACCTGGAACATCAGGGATGCCAGAGGAGAAAAATACAGAATTTGTTTTACGTAAAATATGGAAGCAGAATTCAGAATTACCTTGGAGGTTGTTTTCTCCCACACTGAGCCTATTTTAAACCAAGAGTGTAATGCACTCCGGATATATTCAGTGTTAAAGAGTCTTGCTCTGCTAAGATCAATCCTTGTATATCCCATTACTAATAGGGGCCAGTTCTGAGGTGAAGGGCAAATGCTAAACAGTCCATTGTGCCAAATCCCTTCACTCTGTGTGATGACACTTGAATGCCACACAGACAGACATGGTGTGCAGCTACTCCTCCACACTGCTCCTGTTGTTTCCTGTTAATTGCCTTCGTGTTCCTGGGGTGTGCTCATCCCTCCAAATTCCCTGCCATCGCTGCATCAGCATCATTTTCCCTGCATCTACAAGAGCATGTTATTTGGATTACTGAACAATGCAAATTGTTTATGATATTGTTCCTAATTTGCCATATAATTGTTAAGCCTGGGCTCATTCAAAACCAGCCTAATTTCCAAGCTCTGAATCTCCTGCTGTTTCCAATCAGTGGGGCCAAAATTCACAGTTATCTGAGGGCACTCCAGGGGACTGGCATATTTGCAGATTCAAGTGCTCTTTTTTTCCCCCATGAGGAGACATGATGAGGATACCTCATGATATCTTTTTAATTTTTGTGCTAGTGTTAATGTAGTTATATGTAGTTATAGTTTATATAGGGAAACATTCGGGAAGTTGGGCAGCTAAATGATTACTTACATACTGTCTAAAAACACATCCTAGTTCATTGGAGAGCTGCTTATCAGAAGGACACTGTCAGCAAGCATTAATGTAGAAGCCAAAGCAGTTCTCTTTTAGAGTTTTCTCTCATCCTCGTGGTTTACCAACATTTGGAAATACTCAGGACTGGGAATATAATTAATCAAGAGGTAAAAGAAACTGCAAAATGTTATCAGTGTAACATTTATCATTATTACATTATCATCCCTTGAAGAAACATATTTCAGACTGATTCTCCTCATGTCTGTCCAGAGGCTTAACCAGAAGTTGGGGAGGCTTTAAATGATGGGAAAAAGGAAGAGGGATGGGAAGTCAGTGAGACAAAGATAAGTCTACAGAAGAAATCCCCAAACTCCTTTCTGTGCCAACATCCTGTTTGTGCCTCCCCTCCATCATTTCCCATTGTGCCCCTTGGTCTCATCCCTAAAATGACATAGGACATACATATATCATATATATATATATATATATATCATGAGTATGTTCAAACATTGATCTTCTGCTGGCTGTTTTATATAGTGAGTGAATGAGCCAATAGGTAATACTCACAGTACAATAATCTAACATTTTGCTAATTAAATGAACACAGAAAGCTCAGTGTAACTCAGGCTGCTGAGAAACATCAGCTGAATCAAAGTTGGCTCAGAGTTTCCTTAGTAACGGGTGCGCTCTGTTTCCATTGTATCATTGAGTTGAAGGGCGGTCTTTGTAAGACCACAGAATGTCATCAGTGGGTTGCAAACAGGCAGTTATCATGGAAGCATAGATTCACAGATACACAATGGCACCACTTACTTTCTGATTTTCTTTTGTTTTGCCAAATAACCTACTTCAGCATTTCAGATATTAAACTGGTTTTCCCGCAGTTCACTTCCTACATTCGTAGGGGATTAAAACACAGAATACTGCTCATGAAATCCCAATACATTTCGCCTTTTTTAATTATGACTTGCACTTTAGAAGGCCAACCCCTTGCAGCACTTAATTTAGACATCTTGTGTAACTGTTTATGCTGGAAAAAGGAAGTAAGTCTGTCCTTCTCATGAGCCTACCAGGCTGCTGCTATTCTGCTTCCCCTGACCTGTCACCAGTCCTTCCTTCCTTCCTTGAGCTCTCTTGCTCACTGTCTCCAACCACTACGAAGGTCTGCTTTGTAGTTATGTAAAATTTCAGTACAATATGCGTGTTTGAGGAATTAGCAGATGGGTATCCTATTCCAGTTGTTGATAACCCAGGACCAGACCTGGAATTATCCCAGTTCTCCTGTTTATATTCTGTCTAGTTTAGAGAGAGAGGGTCTTGCATGAACAAAGAGATTGATATGGATGTGTGTAGGAAACAATCAGATCAGTGTGGTGGTATTGCACAGAGGCTTTAAAGTGAGGTGTGCAACTTCACACAATTATTATTTTAAATTCAGAACACAGATCTTCTGTAGCTGCTCTCTTCTAATCTCTTTGATATTACATAATGGGTTTGGTTTAAGTATCTGCTCATTACAAGCAGAGATAAACGACTAGCTGTAGAGGCTACATCTGGTACAAAATACTGAATTACATTTCTCACATTAGAAGTGTCCTTAACAGTTGGGCTAATTAAAGATAAAATCATGTCCTTATGATAAATATTTATAAATTGGAAATCTGGCACTTGTAAATATGTATTACTACTCTGCAGAGTTAAGCCATACTTGTAAGCTGCGTGTCTAAGAAATCCTCCTGGCCCATTTTTTCTTTCAATGCATCATAACCAGTATTGTCCTTGAAAAAGTGATTTCAGTGTCAGTGAAAATCCACTCAGTTTAGAACATAGTTTATCATTTAAGAGAAAATACATTTCTGAAAGTGTATTTGTCTGACTTCTGAAAGCTTAGCCTCAGTTACCTGTCTCCTCTACTTGCAGAAGCAAAGTAGAGAAAAGACCTGTACAGAAGAACTGTGAAAGAGCTGTGAGCTCCACTGAAGTTACCCAGCTCTGCTGTGTGAAATGCATTGTCACCTTGGAAGAATTTGATAGTGCTGATATAGACAGGTTTGCTCATAGCTTTGTGGGGAAAATGAAGTAGTGGTAGAGATCTAGCCAAAACTCTGGGCTGCGTGTCATGTCTCTCTAATAAGCAGAAGTGATAAACTAGGTTTCAAATTAAGGCATTTATGTAACAGGAAACATACTCTTACTGACCTGTCCCATTCCAGTCTAATTTTCTTAGGATGTTAAAGGATTTTTTTTCAATGACCAGAGAAGCGTGGGTCTTCTTGTGCTAGAGACAATCTTTAAAAGACTTTTTGCCTAACATACTGAAATTACGTTACTTAACACAATGTAGTAGTAAATGTTTCTTTATGATCCTAATGAACTAAAACATTTAAACAAATGCCTGACCTTGTTTAAGAGCCCTGTGGAATAAAACCTAGATTAACAGCTAGTTTTCCGCCAACAAAGTTGTTTCAATGTGAAATGACAACTATAGGTGGTCTGTCTAGATGAGGGATTACGCATCCAAGAGAGAATCGCTGGGTAAGAGATACAAAGTATGGAATAAAATTCACTGCAGTCTCCAGCTTTTCATTGTAATTCAAAAGATCATTTAAATGTCTTCAAAGCAGTTTTTCAGATGTGCTTAAAAACACTTAATTTGCACATACATGGGAAAATAGCAGCCTAGCTATTAAATGGCATATTTTTTCATTACATTTGTGAGTGTAGGTGCTGTAGCTTCTAACACCTTTACTCGTTAAAAGACTGTGATACCTACGTTCTCCTCTTAGAAATCTTATGACAGGAGAGTAGTATTAAAGGGAGCAGCAGCTTTCTGAACATCCACATCTGAGATACATTTGAGTACAGAATTAAAGCATGGAGTGCTGAAAGCTGTTTCTAAAATTTACCAGACAACATATGCTATGTGTCATGAATTTGTCATGTAATCAAGGTTGACAAGGGAGCAATATTTTCTTCCTGCCATCGGGACCTTGATTTTTGTAAAGGCCAGGCACCAAGTGAGTAATCTCACGGCTTGCTTATGTGTTGCTTTGTCAGTATTTAAGGTAATTTTAATTTAAATACTCTCAAGGTCAGTGATTTAGATCAACCTCTTTCAGCCTTGAAATGATGCACTGATGGTACAGGCAGTGGCCAAATTTGGTATCTTCTGTGTCACTGTGTAAGAACAGGTTTTAAGACTGCTCCCCAGGTAATGTCATGTAATCTAGTATGTAGATACACAGACATTTATTTCAGAGACTCAGCAAGTACAAGATGCATTTATTTAATATAATCTGTAATGACATTAAGTGGTTTTGGTTGGGTTTTTTTGATAAATTTTTAAAATCTGGTTTATCCGCTGGGCTGTAGTTTTCCTTGATAAAAAACTTCTTTGTGATCCTACAAGTTTGCAGGATCATGTTTGCAAACAACAGTGCGTGAGGTGTTTCTATTAAGATTCTTACAGTGCTATGCACTGTAAATTCCAATTACTCTATTCTGTTCCATTCACACAACCGATGAAGAAGGTAGGATAACACAGAGCTTCTAAAGGGCTGTTATTAAAGTTTGACTGAAGAGGTTAGGAAATGCAGGGTGTTGATCCTTGACACCAGGGGGGCTGTCCTTCTACTGGAGCTCTGTTGGTGTGAAAGGATTGGGGTTTTTTGGAGAACAGGGCCTGAGAAATGCCTGAGCACTGAGCAGTTCTGTTAACAGTGCGGTGACTGATGCTTTCACATCTGTTTCTGCTCTAACACCTGAGTGGCAGATGGGGTGATGTGAGAACTCACAAATTGCAGTGAGTTAAAACCAATTCTATGCCACAGGAGAGATTTTGTTTACAAAGTCTACTAAATATTATCATTTGCTTTGTAGCAATGGAGTCTTGAGAAGATGATGTACACTACCTGCCCAGGGGAGAAAAACGGTACAGCAAGAATGACTGTGGTTAATGTGTGCTCTTGTACGGAAGCTGAAAGAGCATTGTTTTGGAGTGCAAAGTTGTTCTGAGAGTAGTACCTGTGTATTACTGTTGAGCCGATCATGCTGTTCAGCACTTCAGAAAGCAGCTGCATGCTGCAAGAGAAAGGAAACAAAGGAAAAGCAGTTCATGCCTGATACTCCAGGGAAAGCACTCAAGATCAGTTTATCCATGTGACTTAAATGGTTTTATTTGCCAGAAACATTGCCTTTTAAAAAATACATACCTACACATACATGTGTGTGGTGTACACACATGTCTCATTGTGGCATCTCCTACTATTAAAACTCTGAAAGGGTACTGGGGTGTTGGGAACACTCAGGGTTTTCATTCTGTACAATTTCATTTCTTTACAAACCTGCCTCTCCACCTGTTTGCTTCTATTTTGGCTCTACTGCTGCTCCTTCCTAGCTCCTGCAGTTTTGGGGACAAACACATATAAGATTAGCTCTTGCTAGCATATCCTCTTCGTTCAGTCTTGAGCAAGTGAAGCGGTGGCTTTTAGATAATCACAATTCTAATTGAAAACAAATGTAATCATTAAACTTGAGCAGCTAACATAAAAGCAGTAACTAGGCCAGAATGACAATCCCTATAGCCCAGTCTCCTGCTTCTCCTACTAGCCAAACCCTTGTGAAGAGCACAAGTCAGTAAAGTGCATGATGGTATTTCTTTCAAGTACCCTTCCTAGCTCCAACAATTTCTCTTTTGGGGGCTTATGTATCATACTAATGTTATCTGTACAGTGTGATTTAGTGATTCTTTTACACGTTTGCTCAGTTGGTTTTTGAAAACTCAGCCGTCACAGTGGGAGTTTCAAGTTTCCCAGCTTTGGGAAGAAATACCTCCTTTTGTTTGCGATGAGTTTCACCTGTAGCCTGTGCGGAGAGCCACACATCTGTAATTGAAATGCAATGAACACTGATTCATGTCTGCAGTTCCTGTAAGAGCCAGTTCATTATCAGCACTTAAAGGGGGATAATCTGGACCATGTGATAGATTTCATTGCTCAGTCAGAACCACTTTTTTTTTCCCAAAATTCTCTACAGAGTGCATGGGGAGAGAAGCAAGGTCTGTACTGTACCCATTACATATTTATTATATCATTCATACTGCATTAATTTAGCCTTTTTGTTCTCTTACAGTCTCATTTGCTTTTCCTGAGAAAAGCATTTATTTAATTGAGGGCTCAGTCTAAATAAAGCATGCTACTGATTGCCTCTGCTGATTATTCCAGGCATTCTCTCCCTAATTTGGAAAATCTGCTGCTTTTCTTTGATTTATTTTTATATTTGTAATTTTTTTCCCTGTATTTTTACACTGTCCGTAGTGCTGGATCGAGCAGTTTGATTTCCAACTGAGGCTGGGCCAGTCACAGTTTGGACACAGCAAACCTGCCTCAAAATGGGGTTTTGGGCATTAGGAGCTGGAGCTGGAAAACAGCTTCTTCTGACTCAGGGGGTTTTGGAAGCAAGCAATGGAAGTTAATATGATTATAGAAACTGGAGTCAGACACCGCTGGAATTTTAGCTTGTTCAAGTCTGAATTCCAGCCCAGTGTCATCTGATTGTGTGAGAATTGTTCCCTAGGTGGATGTGTCCTTACGGAGTTATTTTTAGTATTTCAGTGTAAACGTGGGTGCATTGTTTTCCATCGTGTTTTAACCTATTTGGATTTCTGTAATCACTGCAACTAGACTTCCTTTGAGATTGGTGCTCAGTCTATATGTCATGAATTAAACTGGCAAACATCATGTTTTTTGAGGTATTAGGAGAACAGATACGATCAGGAATATACCTGTTGTCTGTTTAATAAAGCAAAAAGATGCCTTGGCTAATATTTCACATTTAAAATGGAGACATAAACTACTGCTTAAACAGAAAGGCCAAAATGCTGTGGTTGTGAAAGGTGTGGTTGTCTGTTGATCCCCATAGAGATGGCAGGCCACAGTCCCCTCTCTTTCCTGCCCCAAATGGAGCTGAAAAAAATGCCCACCATTCCATATCCTTGCATTTTTCTACACCTCAGAACACAAGAGCAGCAGAGTAGCAAGCTGGGATTATGGGCCTGCAGCTGCACAATGAGCTAAGGCTAGGAGGTAATCACTCTCAGGGGAATTATCTATGAGACACAGCTAAATGTCTTTGTTCTCTTACAGTACAATTATGTCAAAATCATGCTGACCCTTTTCCCTGGTGTTGCAGAACTGTTGTTCAGAAGGGTTCCTCTGAGTGATGAACTACAATTTGTGGGAAGAAGATGCTGCACTTTTAGAACTCTGTAAAATAGCCTTTGCTTCATGCTGCTAGCAGACAACCTGCCTACTGCATCATATTTACTATGCAGTTTCTTTACAGGTAATGAACTATTTTCTCATCGGATTCTTGTTAGGAATAAAACCAACAGCATGCTAACACCAGTGGGGTAGCCAAAGCTTTCTTTCAGATTTTTTTTCAGTATCATCAAGCCTGAAAAGGGTGGTGAATATTTCATATAGAACTCGGCCTCTTTCAGAATGTTATTCTGTTTTGGAGTGTTGGAAAACTTGAGTGCTGTGAGATGGTCATCATTACAAAGAATGATCTCTTTTAAATGAGACCTACTGCAGGCTGTGAGGATGGGATGGTTGTATAAATGCAGTTGCTTCTAAGCCTGGCTGGCCTGGTCATCCCTTTCTGTACCAGTCTTTTCTGTAGAATCATAGGATAGTTAGGGTTGGAAAGGACCTTAAGATCATCTAGTTCCAACCCCCCTGCCGTGGGCAGGGACACCTCACACTAAACCGTATCACCATCTGAAGCAAGTCTCAGATGCTTGTTTAACTCTCCCTTTTAGGCCAGTACAGTTTAGCAGTATCCATTGCACTGTCTCTGTAAGAAAACCTCTTTTTAGTACTGTGCAGTTTTGGTTCACAAAGCATGAAGAGAGAACCAAGAGAAAATGGGCAGTGCCAGTAAAAATTGTCCATCTTACCAGAGCTGTTAAACTGAGAAAGATGCAAATCATTATGAGCTGGCAGAGGTCTTGTGGTGACTTAATTTGGTGACCTGGCTTTAGACTGCAGACACTGGAAATAAAGGAGAGGGGTAGAAGTCTTCAGAGGTGTTTCTGAATTTTCTGTTGAGAAATCTTTGTGGTAGAAACCATGGGCAAAGGGTTCATACCTTGGTTTTGACTTGGAAAAGGGTATCCAATTTAAAACATGGTTCTTGTTTGAAGTGTTTTGAGAAGTGAGTTGACCTTTGAAAATTCATCTTATGAAAGAACATGCAGATAGCATCTAGGGTAGCATGCTGAATTACATGAGCTATTCATTACCCTCCTCAGCACTTTACCTCTTGACTTGACAAAGCCAGTGTGTAGCCTTACAGTCTGAAGTGACATAATGCAGTGTGTGAATTAGCATAAAACCAAAGTACTTATTTCATGGTGAAACTAATGAAGAGTCTAAGGTTTATCAACATATGTAAGTATTAGAGCTCTTTAGGTGACTCTTGAACAATCCATGTTTTGGTTGGTTGTTATGGTCATGAATTATTTATCCTAAATAGGCTGTGTTAAGCTCATGGAATTTGTACCAAAATAGGTATTTAATTCGTTAGCATAAATGCATTGTTCTGCAGGGTAAGAGTTAGGATCAGCTCTTTGGAAACAGTAAATCTTTTTGTCATTTGGGGTCAGCTTTGTCAGATTAGAACTGAAAAGGACTTTTTGTGCTTGATCAGAAAATGATGGTAAATTGTATGCCAGGAAGACATCTTTGGTTTACTAAAATCAGAATCAATTCCTGTGTTTAACCCTTTTTTTTGCCAATTAATTGATTCTGAAAACTCGTGTTTGGTATATGGGCATTCAGTTTGTTGGGTATGTGTGTTTTGTGATCCAAGTGCACTTTTAGAACAGCCAGAGCAAGACCTGGTGCTATCTTGAGACTCCGGCTTCTGGTCCTGCTTTTATCAAAAATGAATTTGGCAGTTCAGGCCTTTCTGACCTGACACCAGAAGATGATGATCACAGAGAACAGTGTGCGAGGTTTGTGTTGCATCTTTTAAATAGTAACTGCACAGTTTTTTACTTCATTCTGATTTTAAGCCTTTTCTTTCCTTTGTTTTAATTGGAAATCCATTAGGTATGAATAGTGTTTTGCAGTAATGGATCCTGCATTTTTGGTTAATGGATACTGTGAAACCTGCAGTCACATTTAAATTCAAATCAGTGTGTATTTCACAACAAATGAACTAATAAATGCTTATGAAGGTGCCATCCTTTGGACACGTATTTTCACAGTAGCTTTTTAGTATTTCATGCAGCTTTCACGTCAAAGCTTTTCCCAAATGCTATTTCAGAAACTCGGGATTAAGCACAAATCACTGCTCCACCCTTTTATTTGTAGTGGGAAGGGTCTGTACCTTTTTGTGGATAGCTGGATGCATTGACCTGACTTGAGGATACCTTAAAGCCAGCTATGAAGTGAGGTCTGCCAGGGCACTGCTCTTTCCTGTCTAAAGGGGGTTGTGCAGTGAGGTTGCTGGCAATTTGACAGCATTACTTCAGAAAAACATCTGAAATGAATAGATTAAATTTGAGTGCACACATCTCCAAGATTCTTTTTATGTTTCAGATCAAAAGCAAGAGCAAAGTAAATTGCCTGCTTGTCATCTTAGTATTATTGCATTGACTGGTTCAGATTTCCTTCTTATGCTAGCTAACAAAAGTGAGTGGAATACAGTTGAGTGAACAAAAAAATGATAGTGAAGAAAAAAACATCAGTTAGGCTTCTATTAATACACAGCACTGACCTGTTTGCTTCTTTGTTCAAGATGTAACACACTGTTACACAGCAATAACAAGAATTAATACTAGCACTGAGTACCTGAAACCTCGAGTCTGGGCAGAACTTTTTCCAGGAGGTATCTAAGGCAGATACTAAATTCTAGCAGAGGCTGGTGCTGAGCACCTAGACCTGCATGGGTGTTTGAGCACTGAACACCTGCCTGGTCTAATTAGGATCTGAATGACAATACATATGCTAAAAGGGGGAAATTGGATAAATAGTACCCATAAACACTAGATTGTTTAGGCAGAATCTGCCTCCCATAGCCAACTGGAGATAAAAGAGGTTCTAAATCAAATCCTCTGTGGTCTCCTATTTGCACTGCTTACTTCAGCTCCATACCAAAATACCTTCTTGAGTGTAGGGAGCTAGCAGATGTGAAATGTAATTGTGGTAAAGTTGCACTATTTGCCTAGGAAGAGAACAAGCTGCATGATTCACAGGCCAGACTTTGTACCTGGTATCTGTCTGCTGTCTGAGACGGGTTTCTCAAATACTTCCCTTGAATTCTCAGGCAAGGGTAGGTTTTGGTTTTCTTACAGCATAACTAAAGTTGCTGTATTACTTTTGTCCCCTGCCCTTCTAATTACACATAAACTATGTTGGGATTTGGTTTACATACATGACAACACAAAGGCTTCTGTTCTTCTTTTAATTTCAAAGGTTAAACTCTGAATGGTGAGAAGATAGATGAAAGATAGCAAGCATTTATGGCTCTTACAAAACACTATTTACCTTACTAAAAGCATGTCACATGGCTTTACACCTCACTATGGCTTTATGATTGTTACTTTTTCCTAACATTTTTGCTTATCTGTGGAAAAAGTGGAAAATATTGAAAAGGATTTGTTCCTGCAGTAGCACCTGGAAGCTGCTAAGGGTATTTTACAGACCCAGCAGATGCAGTAGTCAAGCAGGTGAAACACCAGGTGCCCAGATGTTCAGTCCTTGATCCTTCATTTAGCTTCTACTTAATACTGCGGGGAAGGACCAAGATACAGTCAGGTTCATGCTAGATGTGTGCCCAAGAGTAGCACCTAGAACACTGCTGAAGGCCATTGGTTATAGGTTAAGTGCATGAAGGACAGGAAAGTGCCACAAACATGGATCCATTATAGGCAGCTCTAAGCTGAAAGCAAAGAAGTATCATTAAGCTTATTGCCCCTTATGTCCTCCCGAACTCTCCACAAATGCCTTAACTCAGATGCTGCAGTAAGCAGTCATCTATTCAGCATCTACATCAGGGCCTGCTCTTTTAGCAACAATGCTACAAGGCAAGCATGGTCCCACTTTAACAAGTAGAAGATACGTAAAGGTGCCACAGTGTTTAGTTTTGCTCTCCATATTAGGAAGCAAGAGAAGAGAATGCCCAGCCACCCCATAAACAGCTCCAAATGTCACTGCAGAAAGGCTGGGGGGTGGTCAGCCTCCTTCACACCTTGGATAGGCGTGCATGTTGGAGTATTGTGTGCATGTCTGGTGTCCCCAGCATGAGAAGGACATGGAGCTGTTGGAGCAAGTCAGAGGAGGCCACAAGGATGATAAAGGGACTGAAGCACCTCCTGTATGAGGACACGCTGAGGAAGTTGAGGCTTTTCAGCCTGGAGAAGAGGTTCATGAAGGCCTCATAGCAGCCTTCCAGGAGCTGAAGGGGGAGCTACAAGGATGCTGGAGAGAGATTCTTCATTAGGGACTGTAGTGATAGACTGGGGGTAATGGGTTCAAACATAAACAGGGGAAGTTTAGGTTAGATATAAGAAACAAGTTCTTCCCTGTGAGGGTGGTGAGGCACTGGAATGGGTTGCCCAAAGAAGCTGTGAATACTCCATCCCTGTCAGTGTTCAAGGCCAGGCTGGGCAGACTCTTGGGTGACATGGTTTAGTGTGAGGTGTCCCTGCCCATGGCAGGGTGTTGGAACTAAATGATATTAAGGTCCCTTCCAGCCCAAACCATTCTGTGTTTCCATGATTCTGCTGCTTGAATTGCTTAAGTATGTCACGCTAGTCACTGTAATGAGCTGCAACGTGGTGGGAGTTGCAAAACGGCTGCTCAGTCTCAGACTGACCATCTTTGCATTATGATTTTAAGGACCCAAATAATATCTAGTAAGTACAGAATATCTGTAAAGAGACTGTTACATCACAGGACTTTTATATTCTTACTCTGCCTTTTGAGGTATTCTGATTGGGTTTCTCCCAACCGCAAAGCAACTCAAGTTGTTTTGATAGGTTCCTGCAGCTGAGTCAGAGCAAGCTCTCAGAGCTGTTATGATGACTTCCTTACAAGTGTAACTCCACACCAGAGAGATGAGCAGGTTACACTGAGCAAGAGAATTAGGTCTGATGGAGTAACAGACAAGTTCTGGCTGACAGTGACTACTTGACTAGTATTCAACATAAAGGTAACCTCATTTTCTGTTTTCCACCTTGAGACATTTGCTATTAGAGAAGGGCTCACATTTTGAAATATGAAAGCCCATGTAGCTTTCACCAGCCACACAGCACAAGAATTTATATTTTGCTTTCCAAGCTGCTTAATTTTTAACTATACTTTGAGCCTATTTTATATACATCAGTCTTGAAATCACCTCTATAAAAGCAAAGGATTGATGTAACCAACTCTGTTAAGACATGCTTACCTATGGCCTTTTTCATGTAGCCACTGTGAAAGAGTCCTAAATCTGCTGCAGGAAAATAGAAGTGGAGTTTGTTTCTGGCTAGAGAAAGAAGGATTTCCTTGTGAAGCCATCATGTGTTCCTAACCACAGCTCTCTGCTTCTACTCTTTTCCAGAATTTCTGCTTTCTGAAGGCAAAATGAGTTGTTGCTGCTGGGGTTTTTTTATGTTATATAAGGTTACAGTATCTATCTCACAGATTACAACATTCTCTGGCCTACCACTTGAACAGGGCTAAGCATGTGTTGCGTTTCATGTTAAGGTAGATTGCTGGAATATAGGAAAAACAGCAAATGAAGTTCGGTGTTGTCATCACAGTGTCCATTCCTGTGTATCTGTGCATGTAATGATAAAAACAGTAGTGGGAAAGGGCGTTATCAATGCTGTGTATTTAAGGACAGCTTTTAGGCTGGAGTGGTAAGCCAGACCTTTGCTGTGTGCAAGGAGCACCTCGCATTGCCCCTAGCAGCTGGCACGTGTCCCCAACAGCTGGCATGTGTCCCATATGTGCTGAGCTTTACTCTTCAGTGCTGTCCTTCTCAGGAAGAGGTGGGTTTTTAGACCTCTGCTTGTTAACTTATTGACAGCAGAAACACAAATGATGTACAGTAAGGTACAGTATCTGCCGGCACCTAGTCGTAGTTGTCAGGAATACTTACTGTGGGGTTTGAGTCACTTCATATGAATTATTTGTAGCTGTTTTATGTAGAACCATCCAAGTGTTGTTATGGTTAAGGAGCACCCAACCTGTTGCATTTCAATAAACAAATTACACCTAAGTTCTTTAAGTGTGTTTGAAAACTCTTGACTTTTCATTCATAACACCATAACTCAACACTACATCTAAACACCTGGAACAGAATATAAAATCAATTCACATGCTTTGCACTTGATGATAAACAACAAAATTCCTAGTCTTTTCAGCCATCTGGTCCAGTAATTTTTCTGTTTCACAACAGTATAAAATAGCATTTGATGCAGCCTCAGGACGCTGTAACAGTCTGAAATCCAAGGATCTTGAACTGAGCATGCTAAAAATCTATCCCCAAACCTGTTTGTAGAATTAGCTATTTATACTAACTCCACATTTTCATTCAAAATAGAATATGCATCATCTTAAATTAGCACCAAAGCTGATGAATAAGTTTTTGCTAAACCACAAATGCTGTTGAGGGTGATGCTCAGCTGTCTCTGTCACCAGAGCACAGAGTGGCTAAATGGTGAAGGATCCTGCTGTAACTGGAAATGAAATGCTTGTCTGTAATAGCATGTTTTAGGGGGGAGCTAGGTTCTCACCTCTGTTGTTAATGGTTTTCCAAACCTTGACAGGAAAGATAAATACTTAGCACCAAAATTCCTTTTTCTTTACATTCTTGACTCATGAGACTAAATAAGGTTTCATTATTTTGTAGCAATAAGACATTTTATTAAAAATTACAAAACATCAAATTGGGAGGGGAAAATAAGCGATTTGGTAGCATGGATTTGACCTGTAATGACAATCAGAAGGGCCATTCGGGTAGTGATTACAGCTTGTATCCATTGATTTTCTTATGTTTGCAATGCAGAAGAAACAAAAAGCAGAAACTGCTGGTTTGGAGTTGAGGATGGCACCATTTCATTTCATTTCATTTCATTTCATCTTAAATTGTTTCCAAATCTCTACAAAAATCCCATAGCTCCTGAGGAGCTGTGGCAGGATTGCGGACCTCATGGCAGGAGTTTGTACTCTCATGGCAGGAGAGCAGACCTGTCATACGGATCATCTGTAGAAGGTGGCCAAAATCAGCATTTGCAAACCTAATTTATTCTTTCTTAAATACCATGTTCTGGGAAGGAATGATTGGGCTTTCTTTAAACATTCTCTTACCTGATCAGTTAGACCATGATTCAGACGAGGATTTCAAAGTACATTACAAAGCCTTACCTATGAAGTATTTTTGTCCTCTCTACCTGCTGCTGTTCGGCATTCAGCTTTTCTTCCACTGCTGACAAAGCTGGGATGGTGAGTGCGTGTGAATTTTTCGATGTTAGCATATTGCTGACTCCTGCAACGGACCAAATGTATTTTTCCAAGTTTGTAATGGAGTGATTTTTCTTACTCAGAACAGTCCAAAATCTAAATAGTCTATTTAGAAAAAGGAAACATTAAATAAGTCATTAAAAATACAGAAGAAATCAGAACAGACCTGCCCTGTTTGTACCCCATACTAGGTAAATGTGCCTGCACGTCATTACCAAGCCTGACACTTCTTGCAGGTGGTCAGCCTTTCCTTTTCTGCTGCTCTTGTCTTTCTTCCCCTCTTACTATCCTCAGCATCGCTCCTTATTAGGTTTCCTTAGTGCACTGGCTCTGCTCAGTCTGTGGTAACCCCCCACTGTCTTTGAGGAAAGATGATAAATTATCTTCTCAATATTTATTCATTTGTCTTACTTTTTTTTCTGCTCCTTCCCACCCCCCACCCCTTTTTTTTTTTAATGTCACTGACCTTGGATAAAACAGGTTTAAGCTTTCCTTAGGGATTCCTCTGAATGTTCATTGACAAATACAGCTCCACAATCCTTGGCTTTCAACTCATGTTTCGGTACCATCATCCCTTAGGCAGTTACCTATTACTGAATGTTTTCTTCTAGAATGTTCCTTCTTTCCAGTCAAAGAAGGAGCAAGACAACAAGGACACCTTGCAGTAAAAAAAAGAAGAAATCAGAGTCCAGTAACCCTAGAAAGAGCTACTGGAGCAGAATAAAGGTTTTACTCAGTATTTATCATGTATTACTATTGGAATTACTTACTGTTGTTCACTGTTAATGATTTCTTTAAAGTGCAAGTTGAGGTAAGTGGTTTACTTCTAATTTTATGCTTTCTGGACCATTAAAGACTGAACGTAAACAAGACACCTGTAGCTGTATTTGATATGGAACCTTCCCCACAAGCCCAGCAGCTGTATAAACCTCAGTAGTGTCTTGTGCTGGAAACACGTTTTACACATGCCGCTACTAACTAAATGCTCTTTCTTGCTTGCTTTTTGTGTTAAACAGGCGTTAAAGCTGTATTTTCTGGACATTACCACAGGAATGCTGGAGGGTCCTACAAAGGACTGGAAATGGTGGTTTCATCAGCAATAGGATGTCAACTGGGAGAAGATACTCATGGGCTTCGAGTGGTGGTTGTCACAGATGAGAAGATTGCTCACCGATACTACAGTTTAGATGAACTGAGCAGTCAAGGCATAGAGCAAGAGCTGCTGGCTATGCTTGCTGAGCACAATTAGGCTGTGTCCAATTATGTGGGGTTTTTTCCATATTAGACAAATAGAAAGTGTTTCAGAAAGTTTCGCCAAGCTGAAGAGAGGTATTTCTGACCTTGCACCAGAGCAGCTCTCCATTTATTATCATCCTCAATAGAAAGGTTTCTCTTTCTGAAAATGAGACCTGTAAGGAATAGGGAAGAGCAGAACTGGTGCAGTAATGTATCATTGAAAACAACAGTTCTCAAAACGTTGCTCTTAGGTAAGACTTTCTTGTCAGAGAGAAGGTGTACCAGAGAGTGACAGTTGTAGCTTCTAGATAACCCTTTAACTCAAGTGTTTCATTTAGTCGTTTGTATTATGCTCTGGACAATATAAATGGGACATTTTCTTTGCTCTGTCAAAACAAATCTCAAACACCAGACTTTTAGTAACCTTCATTCCAGACCTTGTTGCCTAGACGTTGTATTTTCTCTTATTTCCCATAGGTTATTTCTTAGCTGTTGAGAGTCAGCAGCAACAGAAGAGCAGACATGTTCTCTTTTGCAGTCACAGCTTGGGTTTCCATTATATCCTGGTTTTGCATAATGGAAGGTTTATAAATGAAGCTAATGGGGATGCCATTGACAGAAACTAAACATGGAACAACTGTTTTTCTTTTGAAATGTAACTATCAGTCAAATAGCTACACTGTTCTTGCTATAGCTTCCCAAGTTGGAATGGTTGGAATGTTCTGTACTGAATACTGTTATCAGAAGTTACTTTGTTGATTCATAGACCAGGGGAGAGCTCTAATCTCCAAATGCCATTTAAGAGTGCCTTGCTGAAATATTATACAATAGTAAATGTTGAAAACCCCAAAACTATATTTTCTTCACTGGAATAAGTCTTCTTAAAAACAAGTTATATAAAAGAAGCTTATGTGCTGCAATCTGCCTGTATTTTTAGCAAGTATATCTGATTTGCTTACTGTTAAATTGAAAAAAAAAAAAAAAACTTCATGTAATTAAAACATTATAACCTGATTTTATTTTTTAAGTATTTAGTTGAACACGTTATAATCCATACCACAGATCATCTAGACATGGAGACTGCACAGCTTTAGCACCTGAAGAAGGAAAACCAGAAGCAATACTGGCTGAAAAAATAATGTAATATGTTTGGTTTATGTATAGTCACATACAACATGTTCACCAGAGAACATTACAGATATTTAAATATGGGAAGAGAGATGAAATGACCTGTGAAGGGTCAGCTTTATTACATTTTAGACACACCAGTTTAGAATCATAGAATAGTTCGGGTTGCAAAGGACCTTAAGATCATTGAGTTCCAATCCCCCTGCCATAAGCAGGTACACCTCACACTAAACCGTGCCAGGCAAGGCATTGTCCAACCTGGCCTTGAACTCTGGCAGGGATGGAGCACTCACATCTTCCTTGGGCAACCCATTCCATCATTTATCTAGGAGGCTTCTTCAGTCTTGGTCTGTGGTACTCATGAGATTCTACAATGACCACTGTAGCATTTCTTTGCCCCAGTGAACCAGCTGTGCCTGGAGATGAATGACTCCCAGCCCATAAGACAGTCAAATTGG
The DNA here is from genome assembly GCA_002631895.1 of Agapornis roseicollis. NCBI lineage: Eukaryota > Metazoa > Chordata > Aves > Psittaciformes > Psittacidae > Agapornis > Agapornis roseicollis. Next base: position 123,872 of record NDXB01020583.1, read on the forward strand.
GATGCTGTTGTTTATTAAATGCTGCTTTGGAGGATTTTGGGAGCTAAGAACAGCGCTATGTTGTTTTGTAGTCTCTTGCTTAGGTTCCTCTCCTGCCTGTTGTGAGGACAGGTAATCAATAAGCAGCATATTGTCTACTAGACTAGATGGTGGAGTAGATAAATACTTTAAGAAAACTATTCTTAAAGACTTGATGACAACTGTGATTAACTCCACAGGACAACGAAAAGTATTCTCTGAATTTTGTATCTGAAACATGGAGACATTTATTTTGGTTCTCACCTTGCAAGGTTTCAAAAGGAAGAGTATTAAAACACCAGAGGTGTGCGGGTTGTGTGTAATCATTACTTTACTTTGCAGCCTGGCTTCCATTCTGATGAACATAAAGTTGGCTGAATTGAGGGAAAGGCCTCTCTGGTCCTTCTGTATTGAGCCCGTGTCTCATTCCAGTGAATTAAGAATTCCCTGCACTAGTCTGAAATAGGAAGGAGCATCCTGTGTTTCATTAGTTGTTCATTTTGCCATTGCCTTGGTTTGACAAATGTGGTGTAAGGTAGCACACAAAACTTTTGGGCATCCTAAAAATCTATGAGAATGGGAAAATCAATAAAATCTGTTTCTCTTGCAGTGCATGTTTTCTTAAAACATCTCTTTTGAATGACAACTTGAAACTTCCACCCAGTGTTCTTATGCCTATGAAGCAGAAGCATCATAACCCAGATGAAAACACAGCCTCATTTCTATAACTCGATCATGGGAAGGATTTTAACTGTAGTGTGTTGCTGGACATGACTGTATGAACCAGAGTGACAAAACTAAAATAGGAGTGTGCCTTTGTACCAGCGTAAACGACAAATTCTGTGTGATTGCTGTTCTTAGCTGATTTAGCACTAATACCTATGCCTTAGCTAATTTGAAATAGCAGAGCTCCTTGGGGTCACAGTGCCCCATCATGTTTATGTAAAGAAAACTTATTCATATTATGTTAAATTCTGATGCAATTCACTACTGGAGACACTGGTATTAAAACAAATAAAACCCTTTTGAGTTTAGGATGTTATTTTTGTATCTCCAGCAGGGCTGGTAGTTGTAACACTGTCAGCCTGGGACTGACTTCAAAGCAGGATGTCACTGAAAGTTCAAACTGTGGATGTAATGGGAGTGAATGCATCTTCAGACATTTCTGTGGGCTCACGGGGTCAGGCAGGGAGGAAAAATAAATCAAATTACAGCAATGAATGTTGGTTTCCTGAAGGCAGCTGAAGGCTGAGATAAGGACTGAATGTGGAAGATTTGTATTAGAACACCAGAGCAACCTGTGCAAGTAACCAGATACAACCTGTGAACGTAACCAAACACTTCGGTGCAGTCTGAGGTGGAGACTTGGGAACAGGAGCCAAATCACTGAAAAAAAAAATGCTTTTGAGATCAATCTTGGTTCATGTAAGCAACAAATACAAGAACACACAGATCTTCCCAACAAGGTCACTGCGCCGTGAATACCTCTGCTTGCACGCTGCTTGCCTTTGGTTCATGGGGGTCCGGTATCTAATCTTGCAAGTTTTAGCAGACAATATTTTAATACTTCAGCTTCCGGAGATTACAGCCAGAAAATGCATGTTTGATGTCCTGTTAAAACTTAATCATACTTCATCTGGAGAAGTCAAGTCTCTCCAGTCATCCCTGTTTGCAGGCCAAATGTCTTGTGCTCCTGCTGCTTCAATGACTGCTTTCTTCCCTCAGCACAGCAACTTGTTTTCTAGTGTCTGATTTTACCAGACATTACCCTTTAATTCTGCCCCGAGACCAAATAATTTGAGACACACCTAACGTAAGCAAGCACACAAAGCATTAAAAACTAAACATTTCATTGCTTAAAAATGCACCGCTCCTCCATCTATGCATGCCATTGTACAAGCTGCTGCAGGGTCACACTCCATTGTTTCAGCTAACATTAACGCTGGGAATAAGCTGCTTTCCTTAATGCTCTCATTAATCTCCTTTGCAACTACAATTTGAACACAGTGATATCCTTTAAAGCAAAGAAAACATTTACACATACATTACTTACCAGAAAGCTTGCCAAGCAGACCCTAACATTACCTGTTAATTCATGATAAACAGTCAACATGTAGGAATTCTGGTTTGTATAAAGGAAGTGTAAAGAGGGAGCTTCCAGGGCACTAATATTCTGCAGTTACCAGGAACTTCTTTCTCTTCCTGCTCTATGGTGACATGGAATCATAGAATCAAAGAATAGTTAGGGTTGGAAAGGACCTGAAGATCATCCAGTTCCAGCCCCTCTGCCATGGGCAGGGATACCTCACACTAAACCATGTCACCCAAGGCTCTGTCCAGCAGAGCCATGTGGTTTAGGCTGCCAGCATGTCTCAGTTGCCTTTAACCAACCAAATACAATCAATAACACCCATCAGAGGGGCATATTTCTCAAGCAAATACAAGCTGAAAAGCTGAAAAGAGAACTACTATGAGAAACCTTTTCATGGCCAGGCATGCGAGGTCCAAATGTGATTCTGTCACTGCAGCTCCAGTCACCAGAAGAAAGCAGCCACGTGGCAGGTTCCACATCAACCAGTTTATTCCAGTTGCAGCCTGAACACAGCTACCAGCAGACTTACAAGAAGGAGGGCTTCAATGATGAAAGAAAGAATTGCAAGGCTGCTTTGGAAATGTTTATTAGACCATCTGGATTTTTGACAATCAATTGGCTCTTAGTAGGGAGCAAGGTCTCATGAGTAGTTTGCATCCATTCTAATCTCATCCTCCTCAACATAAAGGGGGTTTATTAATTGTGTTTTACTCAGTCATCTGAAGATTAGGCTATTCAAATCTGATCAATGCAGGCACTGTGCTCTTGGACACATTTTTATGAGAAGATACTCTGTAAAAAAACACTCAAAAATAAATAATAGTGAAAACACAGTAGCCCAAAGTATTAAATGAGCCTCCAGCCAAAATGAAATCCAGCCTGAGGCAGCAGATACAGAACAGGGAGAAAAATATTCCAACAATACCCATGGAACTAAGTCAACGCAAACCCAAAGCTTTTCAGGCAATACAAAACCCACCCAGCACTTGTCTTAAGAACAGAAAGAAAACCCCAGAATTCACAATACAGAGAGCCAGTTTTTTCTAATAGACATTTTCATTTGTTTCTCTGGAAGTCATTTCCTCCATTATCACTTTATCAAATGCGAGAACTTTAGTACACTTCTACTAATAAACAGCCTTTTTTTTTCCCTCTAGGAGACTCATTAAATGTCTCATCATATTTAAAATTATAGTGGGTTTAATGTCACTTTTGGGTACCCAGCAATTGAATCATCCACCTTCTAAATATATCCCCATCTTCCGTGACACCCTATAATCATAGAATAGTTAGGGTTGGAAAGGACCTTAAGATCATCCAGTTCCAACCCCCCTGCCACAGGCAGGGACACCTCACACTAAGCCATGCCATCCAAGGCTCTGCCCAACCTGGCCTTGAACACCCCCAGGGATGCAGCATTCACATCTTCCCTGGGCAACCCATTCCCGTGCCTCACCACCCTTGTAGGAAAGAACTTCCTCCTTATATCCAATCTGAACTTCCCCTGCTTAAGTTTTAACCCATTACCCCTTGTCCTGTCACTACAGTCCCTAATGAAGAGACTCTTCAGCATCCCTATAGGCCCCCATTTCAGATACTGGAAGGCTGCTCTGAGGTCTCCATGCAGCCTTCTCTTCCCCAGGCTGAACAGCCCCAACTCCCTCAGCCTGTCTTCATATGGGAGATGCTCCAGTCCCTGATCATCCTCGTGGCCCTCCTCTGGACTTGTTCCAACAGCTCCATGTCCTTTTGATGTTGAGGACACCAGAACAGCACACAATGCTCCAGGTGAGGTCTCACGAGAGCAGAGTAGAGGGGCAGGATCAGCTCCTTGGCCCTGCTGGTCACGCTCCTTCGGATGCAGTCCTGACCCCTGGTCCTTTGTTTTTTGACTAAAGCACATTTAATATGATGACTGTAAAACAGCATAAGATTAATAATCCTCATTCATTTCATTTTACCATAGTCCTATACAGAAGGTGAAGCGCACATTATCAAAACTGAATTCCAGCAGTAACTGGGATTGCTGCACTCATTCAGTGAATTTCAGCATACCCTGTTGAGCCTGCAGATTTCTACATTCCTCTTCAAGGTGGTTTACAATACAATACCATCAAAACCAGGGGTAAGGAACATTAGCGTTTCAAGAGAAACGCTATTGTCACATGTACAGCACCTCCACACGGTAATGATTAGAGCTTCACTCTTCCAAGAAAAAGAGGAAAGAGAGAGACAGAAAGAATGGAGAACGCTGCCTGTTACTGTGACCCAATTTGAGAGCTGAAGTAGAGCAATTATTGTGTAGAGAACAGCATTCCTTTCACTGCGTAGCAATTCAACCCAGACAATAAATGCATATTTAAAATTCAATTGATTTAAAACATAAATGCTGCCAATCTCCGTAATCAAAGGAATTTTCTTCTTCCCTTCATTTAGTACGCTGCCACAATACAGAGAAGAAATGCTTTCTGAAGTGTATTTCTGAGCCCTGTTTTTAACTGAATTTTGTTTGCTGTGGGTAAATACAGGATGTAGTGCTTTATATGTGGGTCATTCTAAATTAATTTTACAGCCTGCACTTTTTATATAAATCAGTTTGCATTAAAATCAGACTTTGAGACAAAGTAAGGATTTTACAAAACCAAACATGGGCACATATCAAAGGGATGAGTCTAAACAGATCAAAAGAGTGATGTGACTATGTTAAAATTCACCTCGCAATAAGCTTTTTAGTGCAAGGACTTACAAATGTATTTGCTTCGCTGCTTTTCTTATCTGTGCATTCAGCCATATAGAAGTTTCCTATTTTTTTTTCCTAGAAAAGCAGCTCACAGTGATAGATTATTCTAAGCTCTCTATATCAATACAGATATCTAATGCTTCTCCTTATCCTCCTCAGAAATAATGCAATCCCAATTTATTTCTCATTAAAGATTCATTGTACCACTAATCAGCTAAAGGTATTTTACTTGAAGCCTCTGACGTTTATTTTTAAGTCTTCAACATTTTAATTGCTTTGCTCTGCCCTTGGGTTCCTAGAAATTAAATACAAACACAAAACTTCCTGTGGAAGTGAAATATAAGCCATGAAATTTCTGCACTGTCAGACATTATTGCACTTTGAATTTAAGCTTTTACATTTATTACTCGCCATTTGCACTCAATTCGCTCCTCCTCACTCCTCTCCTCTTCCTTTAAAGCACAAAAGTAAGTAATTCTTCCTCTTGTTCTCTTCAGCTACTCATTGCTTCGGGACATTTACCTACTTTCTAGCTTTTGAGACTGTTTCTCCTCCCCTCTGTCCTACACTACATGCTCTGGGAAGCAAATCCAGTTGCACAGGCCGTAAGGGCAGCAGATACACCCTGTCTAATCAAGGCCTCAGCCCTTGAAACACTTACCTGCTGTAATGCATAGATACTATCTAATTCATTGTGGGAGAAGGGCATTAAATTGTTTAAGGCCCTTTTTATTTTTCTTACACGTATTCATCAGTAAAATCTCTTGCTGCTATTTTATGTTTTGCAGATGTAGGATGGGTATGTGTTACAGATTTGCTATAGAAGGGTATTACTTAACTCTTACACTGAGGTATTTGAAGCTATAGTATCCCTGAATGAACTTGCTGCTATTGAGAAGTATCAGTTGTACAGAACATTGGCACTGCAGATTGCAGGATCTGTGATTCAGGAGCATTATTTCAATGTTTCCCACAATGTTAGAAGGCAAAAGCCACTTAACTTTGGGACAGTGACTGCAGTCAAGGTCTTAGAAATCTCACAGTTACAGGAAGATCTGCTGATTAGCATCCCCGGTTTTAATTAAATCTGGTGTAGATACTGCCCTTGGGGACTGAAACAGCAAAGATACCATTCTGAAAGTAGGACACAGCCTGACAGAGCCTTAGCAGAAAAACTGTAGACAGACAACACAGTCAAGACAGACTCAGAGACCTGATAGAGGTTGAGGCTGCAGCTCAAATTACATCAAACCTCACTTAACCATGGCTGTGGTGGGAGGATAGAGGTTGACCTCATTTTTAAAGTAGTTACTAGCCAATACTGGAATTAGTTGACTCCTTTAGCTGCAGCAACTCATTGTTCAATCCAAGTATTTTGTTGCTGTAAAATAGTCTTCTTGCAATGGAAAGACCCCTATTTCTCCTGGAGAGAGAATCCTTTGCAGCACTATGGATAACTTCTCTCATCCTCCAGTGGCTGTCTTCCTTTTCTGCCTTAAAAATGGGCAAAAAATAGAGCTGCACACACACATTCAGTGCAAACCTCCCTCTATCAGGTACAGTGTAAATTCTAACTCGCCTCCACACACAGCTCACTGATGGCTTCTTACCATTTCAACTACCACCACACAAAGGATATTTCATTATTCCTCCCATTAACTCTGAATCCGTGGCATTTTAAGTGAGGTCTGTTAATGAGAGATCAAACTGATGCTTGACATTTTTCAGCACAATATTAAAAATGACATGTCATAGTTTACTCGCTATACTAGTGTTAGCACACATTCATGATAGGTTTTTGAGATCAACAGACTAACCAGTGAGTATTATTAGAATCACAGAATCACAGAATAGTTAGGGTTGGAAAGGACCTTAAGATCATCCAGTTCCAACCCCCCTGCCATAAGCAGGGACACCTCACACTAAACCATGTCACCCAATGCGTCATCTAACCTGGCCTTGAACACTGCCAGGGATGGAGCACTCACAACCTCCCTGAGCAACCCATTCCANCATCCAGTTCCCCCTGCCATAAGCAGGGACACCTCACACTAAACCATGTCACCCAATGCGTCATCTAACCTGGCCTTGAACACTGCCAGGGATGGAGCACTCACAACCTCCCTGAGCAACCCATTCCAGCAATACAAAATAATATATTTAAAGGGAATGATTTGGCAAATATGATCAATTTTTAGTTTTAATTAATCTTTAATGTATTTTAAGACAAATAAATGTCTCCTTATCCCCAAAACTACAGAAGATGTCTAGGACTGTATCCCAGTGAGGAAAAACACAGTTCTGGACGTGTCAATGGGTATACAAATCCTCAGTGTGATACTTAATGCTAAGGTTTATTTCTTACCTTCTGAACTCACAGCTTTATAGGCTGAAAGAAAAACTTGCAATTTTCTTACGTTCTTCACATACATTTCACAAGCAGGAGATGAACTGTTGCAATTTACTTTGATCTCATACCTGTTTCTGGACTGTCTCAATACACTGTCTTATAGCTTTCTTCTCAGATGTTTATCTCTTTCTCTTCTTTATATCAATGCTAATGGCAAGCTTTAGAGATATTCCATTGCAAGAAGCTTCTAGACTAGTGGGGAATGTATTAGTAGAAGCTATTCTAAGCGTTTAAGCAAAATATTTCTAAATGCTATTAGGAAAAAAAATCCAAACTTTAATGCATCTTTTCATTATTTTGACTGCATGGATAAATGCCAGTTGGATCCTTATGATTCTGCACTGACTTGTCAGCCCATCTGTGGCTATAACATGAGCTGTCTTCTCTGTAGAAAAATACTGGGCTAGCCTGATACATTACAAGGGTGTAGGAAAGACTTCTCTTAAACAAATCATAACCACCTATTTTCTTGAAAAAAGTAGGTAAGTGTTTGCAGGTGAGGGGAACATCAGGCTGCGTTGTGAAATCTCAGCAAGAACAGTCAAGCTCAAAGGAAAAAAAACCCCACATTTGAAATCTGCTTTATTTAACAGTGAAAAACTAGGAAATACAGAGCATGTCTATCAGTATCATTTATGTCTCAGCTCGCAAACTTAAACAAACTTTCTCTTATCACAGAATCACAGAAACCCAGACTGGTTTGGGTTGGAAGGGACCTCAAAGCTCACCCAGTTCCCACCCCTGCCATGGGCAGGGACCCCTTCCACCAGACCAGGTTGCTACAAGCCCCTGTGTCCAAGCTGGCCTTGAGCACTGCAAGGGATGGGGCAGCCACAGCTTCTCTGGGCCATCACCCTGTGCCAGCGCCTCAGCACCCTCACAGGAAAGAACTTCTTCCTTACATCTAACCTGAGCCACCACTGTTTAAGTTTGAGCCTGTTACCCCCTGCTCTATCACTACAATCCTTGAAGAGGCTACAGTTGCCGATGAAGTCTTCAAAGTTTATGCTCATTTTTGACTCATTACTTTAATGTTTTCACTGCAGAAACTTAGCAGGGCCTAACCTGCATGTAAGATGTCTCATAGTATGAGACACTGAAACATTACAGAGAGAACAGGGTAAACTGAGTTTCCAGGAAGCTCTTGTGAATACAGACAGATTGTGTCAACCTAGATTCAACACAGTTATTTTAAATTAACACCTCTGCCCAGAATCGGGGGAATTACCCAGCCAGCTCCTCACATTCAGAGGCTTAAGGAAGAGAAAAAAGACAGACTGCGCTGGGGTTCTTTTGACACAGACTGAACTTTCTTGACCTAACTCTCCCTCAATACTACTCCCATGACAGCAGGTATTACTGAGTATTCAACTGCATTGCACCTTCATATCACCTCAGCCCTGAGTAGTTAGTATTTCCGTGATAAGTACTGAACAAGACATGTGCCTAATGCATTTTAATGCACTTAGAAGTCATGATAAAAATAACCATTTATCAAAGAAAGCTTTTTAGTAAAAAACCCATATGAGTTTGAATAGTCTTACAGTCTTTGCAAAGTACAACCAAGTTTCACTCAAATTAGGACTCTAAAAGCCTTCAGAAACATCATCCAAAAACATTCTGATGTGCTGAAATTGCTAGCCACTTTCACATTGACATCAAAGGAGGAGGAAATTAAAACCTTAGTAATCCTCCAGAATATCCTAATTTGATTACTTGACCTGGTATCAAATTGTTTGGATAGATTGTATTTGGAAGTGTCAGCCTGTCATCATCTCTGCTGATTACTTTACCTGGTATCAAACTGTTTGGAAAGCTTGTATTCAGAAGTGTCAGCCTGTCATCATCTCTGCTCCTGGACATCAGATTTCACTCAGTACAGTGTAAAAGTAACAAAGATACAGAGAAAATTTAATATCTAACATCTAGCATCAACCAGGAGATGTAGAAGTGCATTTATTTCCTACCCCTACTTGTATATTAGGACACTACTACACTGAACTAAGGCCAATAAAATTATATGTGAATATTTTATTGAACACATTCATAATCTGCTTTGGACAAATGGCTGAATAAGTCACTTGCAGTATCTTGCAAAGAGAGTAATACTATTTCACTTCAGAATGAGGGTAATACATTCTTCAAATAATCATATTTAATGGTGGTTGATGGTGGCAGATGCAGGTGGTGAATGCCCCATGTTGGACTCTATAGGTACGTAGTGAATAAGAGGCAGACTAGGAACAATGTAGGCCAACTCCAGAAGCTATCGGGTGAACTGGCTATGCAGGATTTGGAGAAGGCTGAGGTTCTGAACTACTTCTTTGCCTCAGTCTTCACTGGCAAAGGCTCTGACCGCGCCACCCAAGTCTTTGAAGGCAGACGCAGGGACTGTGAGAATGAAGACCTTGGGCCCGCTGTAGGAGAGGATCTGGTTTGAGATCATCTTAAGAACCTGAATGTGCACAAGTCCATGGGACCTGATGAAATTCATCCGCGGGTCCTGAAGGAGCTGGCGAGTGAAGTTGCTAAGCCACTGGCCATCATATTTGAGAGATCATGGCAGTCAGGGGAAGTTCCCTAAGACTGGAAAATTTTCAAGAAAGGGAAAATGGATGACCCGGGGAATTACAGACCAGTCAGTCTCACCTCTGGGCCTGGCAAAATCTCGGAGCAGATTCTCCTGGTAGGCATGCTAAGGCACATGAAAAACAATGAGGTGCTTGGTGACAGCCAGCATGGCTTCACTAGGGGGAAATCCTGCCTGACTAATTTGGTGGCCTTCAACGATGGGGCTACAGAACTGATGGGCAGGGGTAGAGCAGTTGACGTCATCTACCTGGACTTGTGCAAAGCGTTCAACACTGTCCCACACGACATCCTTGTCTCTAAATTGGAGAGACATCAATTTGATAGGTGGGCACTCGGTGGATAAAGAACTGGCTGGATGGCTGCATGCAAAGAGCTGTGATCAATGGCTCAGTGTCCGGCTGGAAGCCAGTGACGAGTGGTGTCCCTCAGGGATCAGTGTTGGGACCGGTCTTGTTCAACATCTTTGTCACTGACATGGACAGTGGGATTGAGTGCGCCCTCAGCAAGTTTGTGATGACACCAAGCTGGTGTGTTTTCTATTAAAGGTCACTGAAAACAGCATCTACATAAGGCTAGATACAAAGGCATAAATTTGAAATTTATATTTGATTACAAAGGCCTCTGAATGCTGAACAAGTTTGGAAGTTTCTAATTAGCTGTCAATGATGTCACAACCTGTCATATTCAGTAAATGCATAATCAGAACTCCCCCACATCTTTACACATAAATTACGCTGTGTGCTAACAAAGAGAAACTCCCAGTGAGGTATGCTTAGATCGTAGAGTTGCTTTCATCATATACCTTTGACTTCTTGAAGGCGTGTTTTCCACTTGCTGCTTAATGATTAGGGTAATTGAAAGCAAGAAAGCAAAATACTGCTTTGGGAAACCAAATACACTACAGATTACCATACCTTCTTCTGCTTAAGGTAGAGCAGATGATTAGTTTGGTTCACAGGCTTACAATACTTCTTCCCAATGACAAAAAAGGCCCTGCCTTTCAAGAGCAGTCCATAGCTAAAGTCAATCATCTGGTCGGACTGTTATGTTGGACTGTGAGAATTATGACTGCAACACCAGCACAGACCGTGCCCTGGAGATTTCTTTTGGAATTGTAGAAATGTATGCAAATGGAAGAAGAAAGCATGAGGAAAAGCCCTTTCCATGCACTTATGTTCAACATGCTTTTTTCCTAAACATAGCAGTGTCTGCTTTAAGACAAAAAGCTTCTCCAGCATTGCCATCTAGCACAACATACACCAGACATCTCTGCCAGCTATCATATTCCGAATGATCTTTGCAGAAAGGCCCAGCTGAAAGCCTCCACATTACAATTGATGAAGCTTGTCAATGAGGTGCAAATTGCAGAAATCTTTACAAAGCTCTATTCAACATCTGTCTCAAGAAAAGTAGATCTGATAATTCACCTGCAGCAGACAGGAATTCTAATAAACATTTCCTTTTCTTTCCATTCCAGGTGTTATAATACAACTAAAGAAACCTGGATGATTGAGTTGTGGAACAAAAGCATTTGTTCAAAAGACTGAAACCCACAGTCAAAACAACGCACAGATCTTTAAAGCAACAGGAATTATTAACATTTCTCTTTTGCAGGGTACATCCCCATCATACACAGAATTGTACACACTTTATTCCTATTTAAGAAAACCTATTTTTCACCACAACTGTGTATGGAAGCATTTCTTTTTGTGTTAATAGCAAATGTATTCTCAGTCTCCATGCAAGGCTATCCAGTTCTAGGCTGATGAAAGAAAGGAAGGTTGCACCTCTGCAGGGTAGTATGTGTGTATGGTTTCAAAAAGCACAGGGGAATTATTGCATAGAATCATAGAATCATGGAACAGTTTGGATTGGAAAGGACCTTATGATCATCTATCTCCAACCCCCCTGCCATGGGCAGGGACACCTCACTCTGGACCATGTTAGCAAAAAAGATCTGCACAGAATGCACACTGGCAGAATAATGCGTTTTAAGATGGTCAACAACTACAACAACCAAGTAATGCTTTAGAGCAACGGAACAGGAATGAAAGTGATTAACTGCAGGTTATTTTGCTGGCTGACTACAAACTTTGTTAGCTTTTGTCCTACAATGTAGTATCTCTGATTCTTTAAGATTGGTTATTTTTATGCTGCAAGGAGAGAGAAGAAAATAGTCTGTGTACATTCTGAAAGCAAAGGTGGCATTTCTGAAAGTAAATACTGGCATTGAGACTAAGTGTTTCAAAACTATTTACACATTTCTGCTTTCACATATCCATCTGCAGATATTGTGGCTTTCAGCTGAAGAGACTGACCTGCGATATCACTGAGTTCACTGAGAATTACAGGTCAATAACTCAGGGAAAAGTAATTTAGGCATCATCCATTAGGATGAACCTAATCACTGCCCTTCAAATAGCTTCCTCCTTTGTGTAGACAACAACTATCAGACGTGGATATGGGAAAAAAGCAGCCTAATGAATGCAACAGAACACAATCTGGAAGTTCACTTGCAGTCCAGTCTAAAGACTGCTTATGATCGTAACTAAGTCACAGAATTCCTGGGAATTCTTACTGCTTTGAATTCTGGAGAAATGAGGCTAGAATAGCATTGCACGGCCTTATTTTGGTATGATCTCACTGATTTGAACTATATTTTAAATAATGACAATTTCTCTTGGCTTCTTGGACACTAAAATCAGACTGGGCTCCTTCCTTTGACATAACAATTACATGAAACAGATTTAGGTGCCCAAAGGAACTTGTTTCCGACACACTAATAAATTTGTTAGATTCTACTTGCCTATGCTAGATTATCATCCAACTAACTATGCTTCTACAATGTCCCTCATTGACTGAAACCTCTTTTATACCAATCAATGTGCACTTTTTTCTTTTGTAAAATACAAATGAAATACATGTTATTTTTAGAGTCTGCTCGTTTTCAACGGTGGTTGCAAATAGAGTAAGAGCATAATACTATATGTTAAACTTTCTATGCAACACATTAAATCCTAGTATCCTGTGGAGACATAGTCACATTAGAGGTCTAAGCACAAGTAATGCTTCTATTTATCAACGTGTTGGAGAAAAGGAAGCAACCTTAGCAGATCATCATCATTTCATATTCATATACCAGCTAGAGAACTATGTCACATGGGGACTGGTGATACTGTCCTTCACACTGCTGTTCAGTAATTCATATGCATACAAGTGTCAAGTAAGTAGAGTTTGCCAGTAATTTCAATTCTGTTGAATTTATCACAAACAAAAACCAAGCAACAAAAATCCTAAGACTTTCAGGCTCCAAGAGTCATATTCCTGTCCATTATAAATGATGATAAAACTTTGGTTCCAGACTCACATATTCTGTGACGAGCCCTTCCGTAGGCAAGGGATTGTAAGGGGTAACAATTACCAAGGAAAGGTTTTATGAAAGCCCTTCAGCAGGTGGAGCAGAAGTGCTCAGGGTTGTGTCTTCCCATGGTCTAGCAGTAAGGGATAAAGCAGCAGATGAATGTCAATAAGATGCTTTGTTAAACAGCTACTGGACTGGGAAGCCCCTGAAAAGACTGAATTAACACATGAGTGAAAGCCAGCCCAATGTGCCACAACTGTTGAGAGTTGTATTAAGGACTGTGGTCTATTGTGTGTCCTCTTTGGACCTCTATGAACTGTTCATGATATATTAATGGACTCAGAAACATCAATGTGCAAGTACAGAAGTATTCTGGAGGAAACAGAACATTCCTTAATATTCCTACGAAATTACTATAAAATGCTTACTTGTGCCTATACCTATTTGCAAAGATACCAGAAACATGACTTCACTTAGTCACATACAGGCAAGCACCGAAACAAAGAGCATTTGATTTTGAAAGGGACCTCTGAAGGTCATCTGTCCAAACCCTGCTCAAAGCATGCACTTAAGCAGAAAGAAGCATATAACCTCTTCTTCCCTTGACGCCCAGCATGAAACATTAATGAAAAATAAAGCCTTATTTTGGCACCCTCTGATTGCAGCCCTACTTACTGTGCCTTTTTGGTTAAAGAAAACACAGTGATATTCAAAGGCTCACTGGACTGGTTTCATGGTCTGGGCTGCCACTTGCTTATTGATCTTTAAGTTAGCAAACTGGAACAAAACATCACACAACCAACAGAAGTCCTGACATTTACAACAACCTGGAATTTTACTCTGAAGATTCCATCTGACTTGAAAATAGAACTTTAAGTCCTTTGTAGCAAATGGGGACAGGGTTATTTTGTAAGAATCTACTTGCTAGCAAGTTATTTTTATTCATATCATTAAAACCTGATCTGTCTTATTTGTTCCCAGAGAATGCCAGTCTGATCTACCGATGAGAGCTTTCTATATCCACGATTTTCAACTTCTAGAGTGCACGAATCCATGCATTACAAAAGGAGATGTGTTTTTGTATTTCAGCTCCTAGAAGCCCAAGACATACACAATTTTGGCTACCAAATGTTTTTGTCAAGATGGAAAAACACCGTTTATATCTATTACAGCCAGAACCAGATTCCATTGAAGAATTTATGTAAGAAATACTGACTTGTTTTCTTCTCTAATAAAATTTGTCAGAAACAAAAGATACATGTGCAAAAAGAGAAAATAAAGAGCTCTGGGATGTGTTTTCTTATTTATGTGTTTGCTTCTTTCACATGAACTACAAAGTCATGGAGAAGTAAGCCACTGGAAAACGGCATTGTTCTACAGTGTGTCTGCCCACAGGCAGGGTACTACTAAAACTCTCTAATCTCAACCCAAATTTACAGCTAAGATTCCAAGATCTTGCTCCTTGACACACTCTTCACAGGGTAATTTTCAGTTGTGGAGATGTAAACCAAAACAAGATATTTTGAATACTGTACTTTATATGAAGAAGCAATGTAAGATACCAAGGTGTAAGTTATAAAAGAAAAAATATAAAGTTTCTTTTTTTATATACACATCTCTAACCAATACACATGCTCTTTTGGGGAAATTTCCTTAACATATTTCTTTAAGAAAACAAAAGCTGAGATTCTTACTGAATTATTACTAAGTTTCTGATCCCTATATGGCTGAAAGTAACCTAAAATAACCTATAAAGTTCATCTGCCTGCAGCACATTAGCACATGTCCCCCAAAATAAAGATTATCCACGAAGAACATTGTTTAACATGTTGAGTTTGACATGATTTTGGGGACCTGACTCCTTTCTACATGTTTTGGTTTGGCAATGTCAAGTAATTTGCTTGCCAACACTCAAACACACCAGGTCAAATGTAAGAGAAGCAAGAAATTTCTTCTCATGCTTGATATTTTTCTAGTTCAATAAACATTTCTCACCTGCTGGATTTTCTGTCAAGGCCTATCATACACTTACAATAGTACTAATAGTACTAATTAGTACATAGTACAATTAGTACATAGTACTAATTGTATTTTTTTTACTTCCTCCACTTCTTATTTCTGAAATCGGGCATGATCTATAAACTCTGCATAGCTGTTTTACTCAAGTCTTGACTCCAGAGATGCTTTCTAGCTGCTCTTACAGGACCACCATGTTTCTCTTGCAAGATAAGCATCAGCTGAATATTGGTTAAGACTTCCTCTGCCTAATCAAACTTAGTATCATGACTGTTTGCAAGCAAATTACTTGATGCTGCCAATGAAGCCATGAGGGGTCTTGTACATAACTGCATTGTTTTCAAGAACTTCAGACTAGGATGATGGTCCTGAAGGTGAGTATGAAGATCACATCAGGTATGTATGTATGTATGTATGTTCTGGAGCTAGTAGTGGTACTAAATACCAATAACTATCAGTTACAGGGCTAGGCAGTGACTTAACTGATCCCTTCTTGTGAGTCAACAACGCACTGTATTTTAAGCAAGTACTGAAACAGGTGTCTATTAGACAGTGATATGAATGTTAAGATAATAATAATAGAGTGGTGTTCCTCTCAAAACAGGAGGCTTGAAAAAAGTTGCCTTTGTCATTATAACCGTGTGGAAAAAGTAATCCTGTGTGTAGCAGTGTATACAGAAGATGTCATACCACTACAGGCCTTTGAAAATGCCTTCACTTCACACATCCGTGTCCTTTGGGAGGCCTCTTCCAACAACATAAATATCCATACTGGCAATTCTTGAAATCGGTGCCAAATCTGTCATTGCAGTTCTTGCTCCATTTGCCACACGTGAATTTCAACTCTCATCAGAAAAATCTGAGTTATAAGAGAAGTATTACTTCTTCTCTCTGTCCTGAATTTCACTAGATTTCTTTAAAGTCAATGTCCTTGCTCTGGGCAGTGGAACTCTAGTGCCATCACAAAATTATTCCAAGTCAAGGCCTTCTGTCTGTTTGAAAGCTCTTATCACCTTAAGACCACAAGCTGCAGGGGACAACTGTCAGGCTTTGGGTTAATAATTTACAGTACACCAGATTCCAGTGACCATATGATACTGATGTTTTCAGCTAATCCCAGCTGCACTAGTGTGCTATCACTGTGCTTTATCTGTCTTCATGCTCTCTGGATGGTGAAAGTTCTTTCTTTTAAGATTGTATTGGGTTGATACTGACTGTATCCTACACTTCTAGATAATTCTTTTCAATAATAGAAATAATTAACAACATCTGGAATACATATGCATTACAAGTTTGCAAGGTTATACTAGCAAATAATAGATACAAAAAATGATAGTCTATACAATTCTACGGACTGTTTCTGTATTTCAACTATGTATGCCTTTGGATACTGTTTTTGATACAAAGAACACTGAGTAGGAATGGAGGCAAAGCCCATAATTTCTGTTAGGGCAGGAGCTATCAAATCTGGAAGGGAATTCTTTGAGGATGCTTCCCTGAAAGAAGCTGTTCGGAAAATGCAGCATTTGGGAAGGCATCAAGCCAGAATTTTCTCAGCAATAAGACTCTACATAAAGCACCAGCCAGAAAACATCCCTTGTCAGTTATAATATTAGTTTATTCCTGCTCTTCATTGGCATAATATAATAAATATGCAAATTTAGTAGTTGTTAATGACAGCAGCTATTTCCCACTTTTGCTTTAAAACCCAACAGGAAAGAGTTACTGCTATATACGTATCTGTTGTGTTTCAAGTACATAAGACCCAGCAGGATATTACCAATATTCTGATTTTCCTGAACTTCTTCAGCTGGTTATGAATTTGTTTCTCATAAATGAGTACCAGACCAGTGTCATGAGATTCTTAAGCACAGCAACAGCAGCAAAACCCAGGATCTGCTTCTCTTCTGCAGGACTCCCTGAGGAACTATATCTGATGACTCAGACACTTTACTACTTGTTTATAGTGTTTGCATGCATGGAGCTGTGGGAAATGATAAAAGCTGGTACCTGGGGGTAAAGGAAGAAGAAAATAGAAAGATGACTGATCAAAGCAAATGTTTCTGCCTGACTGATTATAAAGGGAAAAGAAACAACAACAAAAGTTCTAGGTCACTTGCTGCAACACTCCTGAAGAGTGACTGGCTCAATGTTCATCATACGGTAAAGCAGTTTGCCCCAGGAGTAGGCACTAGACTGCATCATCTTTCACACACATGTTCCTAGGTCAAATCCTGGTCACCCCATCTGCAGCAGCCAAAACAGATGCGCGTGCTCCCTTTTCCATCTCAAAGGAGAAAATGTCAATGTGAGGCCTGCAGGTAATGCAAAGATCAGAATGGAATGATTCCCTCCCCACCCTCACGCTGAGGCACAGCTTGCTTTGCTGTTATAGGCATACCCGGCTACATGTCAAAGATGCTTCCCAGAATATCACAACAGTTAGAGATTGAATAAACAGTGAAGCTATATTCCCCACAAAAATTCATGTAGCAGAGGAGGACAGCATGGACAACACAATGCAGCATAAGATTCTCCTATTCAAATCCTAATACAACTGCCATGAGGAATGAGGTCAGTGCACAAACAGAAAACTAAGACTACAGGGATACTACTACATAGTCACCCAGGAGCCTCTGTGCATTTTTACTGCTATTGGTGTTACAATCAACAAAAGAACTCCCAAGGAATGGCCAGAGAAATGACAAACGAGAGTGCTGTTGTCTCTCTTCTGTACTGCAGGGTTTCATTATCCCCAGGCAGTGGATCTATGCAACCAAATTAATTTAGCATACTCACCAACCATGTTTTGAAGCTGCATAAAAGAAATGTACCTTGCAGGAACATTTTCCCAGTACACATCACCACATATGTATTACAAGATGCAAAGTCTGAAAGGTCTATCACAGGCAGCAAATAGTTTGGAAAGTGTAAGACAAGAAACACAGCCCTCACAAGACAACCAGACCTAATCAGATTTCTGTATAGTGACCAAGCTCAGGGGAAAAGCCAACTTCTTGAGGGAGAAAGCCTCCTGATCTTTGTTACTTCATCTTAGAAGAAATTTGCAAGAGGACATGAAATGTAAGTCTTCAGGATGAGGCTCTTAAAAAAACAAACCCAGGAAAACCCAAGTAAGATTTATATTAATTTGAAAGCATTAAAGCAACATAAAGTAACTTGAGAACACATCAAGAATCTCCTTGGCCCTACACCTGCCTGAGAACAACAGAAACTGCAAGACCTCATATCAACATTTTACTGTTACAATGCATCTGTTGGATGAAAACATTTGACAGTGTAACTGCTACACAGGTGAATAAGCAAATCCCATTTGGTAACTCAGCAAGACTACAGCACAAAGCAATACAGTCCATTTTTGTCAGAGGGGCAGCTTATGACAAAAGGAAGGTTTATTTCTTTTCATCCCTAGTATGCAATCTCCAAAGACCACTCAGCTGACTACCACTTTGAATTAATATCTATAATCATAAATAACTGTTTCAATAAAATGTTTTATAGCAAACTGTAAGTCCTTTTTCCCTTCTTCTTAAATGTCTTAATGCTAATTATGACACAGCTGTGATATTTCCATTCCTTTGGGGGCTATATACTTACTCTTTATATGCAAATATAAGAGATTGAGGAGTCACAAAGCTTACTCTTAATTTGAATCCAGTAAGCGTCATAAAAAGCAAGGCAGATGGAAAGGTGAAAAAATATGAGGTAATAGAGATTTACATTCCATAATACATTCCAAGAGACAAGAAGGGGATTAAATGTACATCTGGCAAATCTGGGTATTTGATTTTCTTCCCTTTTTTCTTCCATCTCCCCAGAAGCCAGAGTTTGCATCACATATTCTCCCCTTACAATTTTTGTTTGCCATTTCCAGTTTAATATTTAGTTTGCCATTTACTGTTGAAAAAACAATCAAACAGAGTTAATGGCAAGCCCTGCTATCCAGTACAGTTCATAGTTTAGAAAAACCAATCTTTGGAAGTGTGTGTACAGTTACAAAAAAAAAAAAAAAAAAAACCAACAAAAAAAAAAAACCCCCAAAAAACCCCAAAAAAAAACCCTATAAAGACCCAAACTTCTTATATAAAAAATAATACGTGAAAATTTCTGGTTTGCAGCTTTAGGATCAAATAATCTATCTAAACAAGGTCTCCATTATCAACATTGAATCAGTATTAGGTATTCCAGAACTGACTGGAAAATATTCCTAGTGTAAGAAAAGACTTTGATGTACCATTTCTACAGGAATGGTACATCAAAGCTCTACAGAATAGAGCAAAGAGAAAGGAGAATCAAGTCTCCACTACAACTAAGCAAAGCAAAAATGGAATGTCTAAGAAAGAAATGTGGTGCCCAAAGGCTAACAACAGACATACTTGTGAAACCCCACTCACAGTTGACTCCAAACTCATGGAAGATAAGCCCTACCAGAGAATGAAAGTCTAGAGACTTCTTCAGTAAGAATAACCTCAGTAACTGTAGAATCCAAAGAACATGGAAAGCCCTCCAAATTTTATTGCAGTTTGTGGTCTCTGTGGTCTACTTATACCTTTTTTCTGACAGTAACTGACAAGGACAGCAGCTCTTCTCCTGTTTATGCCCAACCTTTCTAAAATTCAGGCGAGGTAACTTTAGAATCCATGTGAGAATTCACTCCTGAAGGTATGAAATCACACAAACCTGGGTTCCAGGCAATGATCCCAAATAGTGCTGTTGACTCAACAAGACAGGAAACACCCATTAAGAGGCTATGATGCCTGCCTGAACGTTTTACAGTACTGCTCTCCTTCCTTCCCACTGCAGCCAAAAGATCAACCTGTGTGCTTTCATGAAGAAAAGAAAATGACACTTTGTTTTTAAAAACTAAAGAAACATCCCCGGGCTCCACAAGAAACAGAAAAGTGGATTTTCTATGTATAGAAGGCGTAGAAATAAGAGGTGGAGCTGTGTCTTCTACAGAGTGTCTCTAATTTAGTGGTGCAGAAGGAAAACCAGAGTGGAAAATTACCCTCTTCATGATCTTTATAGGAAAGGCAACACCTTGGTGTTCACACAGGACAATAAGGAAGAAGATAAACAGTCCTGCGTTATTCTTAAGAAAAGAGGACACAGCAGTGTCTAGCAGTGATGCAGCCACTAAAATGCACAGAACCTCTTTTAATGCCAGGAAAGTATGTTACTCCCAGGAAAGGCTGTTTAGACCCTGGCAGTGGGCTTGGCACCTTTAGTGTATGCTCTGTTTGCATAATGCCTTTCTGGGTCTGTCTCCAGACGTTTTCACTCTCGGAGCTGGGCTCTGGGTAACCTGAGACAGCTTCCAGAGAGGTCTTAAGCTCTTACCTACTTTCCTTCTATTTAACCTTTACATCCCCTAATTTCATAATGCTCATTCATTACCCCAGAGCTTGGCAAAGAGTCCTTGTTCTGCTAAAGCAAGCCATTCAACACAAGCTAGCTCAGAGGCTGGTTTTTTCCAGCTTCTTACAGCTCAGTGAAAGTCAGTAATGCGAACACCTACACTTCACACAAGGCATAGCAACAACGATCCAAAACACTTGCAACCAATGTGTACAAATACATCCCATCAATACTCAACGAGAAAATGGGGCCTCTGTCTCTGCTCCCTGAATCATAATGGTTGAATTATCCTCCCACATCTAAAAGCAACAGAGACTAATATTGTACCCACTATATCTTTTTTCAATGCAATACTTAGATTTGTGTGAGGGTTATCTTCCTCTCTGCCTTTTTTGCATGCTCACCACACTTTTTTCTCAACTGAAATAGCCGTATCTTGCTGGTTTGCTTTCCACTCATTGATTAAATGCACAGGAATGGGGGATTCTTGTTTTGTTGGTTTGGAGTGGTAGGCTTTTTTAACCACCATGATTAACAGACACCAGGAACCTGAACCACCACAAGGGATCTTTCTGTTCCACAGCTATTATGCTGCAGATCATCAAAAAATAACAAGATACGGAAGATGTTCTAGGCCATTTCACTGCAGACACTGGAGAGATCTGTTCTCTGACACATTTTGAAAAATGCTTTGGTAACTCCTCATAGTCCGAACAGGGAGTATCTTTCATTCCCTTCACATTCAGGTGAGTTCTGTATTCCCTTTTCAAAGAGAGAAGGCATCCAAAACTTTTCAAAGACAGAAGCTGTTCAAAACACTTCATGATGAAAGGTCAGGGCCAGACTTCTCTCAGTATTTCTCCTATAGAAATTTACAGACCAACCATATATTTACCTGCATATGATGCACATATCACTTGCCAATAAAGAAATGGGTATACAAAATTAACAACAGGGGGCAAAATTGCTTCCAGGGCTGTGTAAAACATTATGTGATTACATCATTTCCTATGTGCTTTCCTTGCGTATGACAGGGAAGTGAGAGACTTGGTTTATTTGTAGCCTTTTCGACTTACAACTTCCACCAAGTGACAGTGTCATCAGTCCACTGAGTCACAGACACTGTAAATAAAGCAGGCTTCGCACCACAGGTTGTCATTCCTTTGAGAAATTCTGCTTTGCCAACATCTTCCATAATGCATTACAATATGTGATCTAAATCTTGAATAAAAATACACTAGCACAGCTTAGGAATAACAATACACTCTACTTTTATCATGACAACAGAGTTTAGTGTTTAGAGTGAAGGATTAGGAAACGGTATTCAGAAATTCTTTTCCCTGCCATGAAAATTACTTCCTCTTTATTCTCAGTGCTAGTGGCTTTATTTTGTAACATTTATCCATACCATATTAGTGCAATTGAAACATAGATTCATAGAATAGTTAGGGTTCGAAAGGACCTGAAGATCATCCAGTTCCAACCCCCCTGGGACACCTCACACTAAACCATGCCACCCAAGGCCTCATCCAACCTGGCCTTAAACACTGCCAGGGATGGAGCACTCACAACCCCCCTGGGCAACCCATTCCAGTGCCTCAGCACCCTAACAGGAAAGAATTTCTTCCTTATATCCAATCTAAACTTCCCCTATTTAAGTTTGAACCTGTTACCCCTTGTCCTGTCACTACAGTCCCTAATGAAGAGTCAATCCCCAGCATCCATATAGGCCCCCTTCAGACATAAAGATCATACCCTTACTGCAGTCCCTACCATTATCTCAGGAAAGTTATTCATGTATGTTTGACTTTCTCTATTCCATTAAAAGTTGAGAACAATTATATTTACCAGTTTGATGGGGTGCTATACAATTACCTGAAACTACACGATATGTAGTCTGCANAATCCCCAGCATCCATATAGGCCCCCTTCAGACATAAAGATCATACCCTTACTGCAGTCCCTACCATTATCTCAGGAAAGTTATTCATGTATGTTTGACTTTCTCTATTCCATTAAAAGTTGAGAACAATTATATTTACCAGTTTGATGGGGTGCTATACAATTACCTGAAACTACACGATATGTAGTCTGCAAGCAGACAGATGTAACTGGCTAAAGAATTATGATGGGCTGTTACACAAACTTGTATTAAAAATGATAACTGAATTGAATCCTGTCCTATACCATAAATCAAGTACTTTCTAAGGCCTGGAAACTTTAGATACATAACTACAAACTTTAGATTAGCAGGTGAGTGCTGCTGAAACAGAAGTACCAAGGGAGAAATGGGTACACTCAAACACTAAAAGAGCATCCAGGCACAGCTACAGGTTGGGCAAAGAGGAGATTGAGAGCAGCCCTGCAGAGAAGGACTTG
>NDXB01020586.1:0-18445 GCA_002631895.1 Agapornis roseicollis
CTTGCTCCTCATCTGCCCCTGGACAGAACTCAATACATTCTAGTCGCTCTCTCACATAAAGAGCAACTCCATCACCTTGCTTTCCTGACCTATCTTTCCTAAAAACGACATAGCCATCCATGACTGTTGCATTCCAGTCATGTGAGCTGTCCCACCATGTCTCTCTAATTGCCAGCAGATCATAACCTTTAGACCGCACACAGACTTCTAACTCCTCCTGTTTATTCCCCATGCTGTGTACATTGGTGTACAGGCATTTCAGGGAGCGAGCAGAGCGTGCTAGTGGCACCCTTGGGAGGCAGGAGGCCTTCTGGTCTACATTAATACTAGAACAACACCCTACTAGTTCAAACCCAGCTACATCCCCCTCCCACTTTGAATCTAACCTAAAGCTCTGTGAGTGAGCTCTGCTCACTCTTGCCCTAGTACCCTTTTTCCCCTGCGGGACAGGGTGTAAACAACTATCCTTTCCCTCAAATGAAACAATAGCTTGCGAGTCCTCCCTANAGTTCAAACCACATCCCCCTCCCACTTTGAATCTAACCTAAAGCTCTGTGAGTGAGCTCTGCTCACTCTTGCCCTAGTACCCTTTTTCCCCTGCGGGACAGGGTGTAAACAACTATCCTTTCCCTCAAATGAAACAATAGCTTGCGAGTCCTCCCTAGTCCGCCATCCTTCAAGCCATTTGTATTACTGACCAAAAATATGTCTTTGTCTGCAGGTTGTCTTGTTTTGTTTTGTTTCCTCACTTTAGCCACTTGTGTCTGTCTATACGTAATATATGAGAAAATAGAGCCATGCTATGTGCCCAAGGATTAACTGTCCTTGGCAAGAGCAGATCCCAGAACCAAATATTTGAAAACTAAGTTTCATTTCTTCCCTAGTGGTTGTATGTTGACAAGTGCCTTATGATCCATTTGGATAAAGGCTCTTCAAGTAGTTGCCAGTAAGGTCTATGTTTAAACATTGCAAGGAAACTTCCTGAGCAGATCAGATTATGACAATGAACTGCCAAAGAAGGAAGTTATCAGGTAAGCACAAATCTTTCAGTGTCTCCAGGGTCATAGGGAATAGGCACATGTGCAGGATTTTTGAAGCTGTAGTTTTTCAGTCCAGACAGAAAGAACACATTGTATCAATGATAGACAATTTTTAATCCCAGGTTTCTTAGGACTGAAGGAATTGGTCTCTTAGGACAAGCAATGCTTCAAATAAAATGCTGGTGAAGACTGAAAACTGAAGTTGTGCTGCTTTGGATGATCAGTGGGTATACTGAACATTTTGTTAAGAAGCTTAGGCAGTTTTCAAACTTTGAAAGAATAAGAATTGAAAGTGTTGAAATGGTACTTGAATTGCATACATGTATTACACCAACTGGTGCTTATGCTCCTCAATATTTTGTTACTTCAAACTGTCAGTCTATCTAGCTCTAGAGACACTTTTTGGGTGGATTTATGTTTTAATTACTTTCCAGGTTTACCCTCTCACATTATCTCGTGTCACAAGTGAAGCACTCAATCTTAACTGAATGTCTGTAGTCTGAATCAGATCCCATCTTGTATTTCTCAGCTATGCCAAACTGACTCTGAGCCAATGCTCTATGGGCAAGTGCCAACTGCCATCTTATCATCCTTTTAAATACTGGGTGATATGCATGGCTACTGGGATTGTGAAATAATTACAGAGGATGCAGAGCTGGCAATGTGAGGTATTGATAGATGGATGTGATTATAGTTTTTAATAGGCTATGTATATCTGAAGATAGGCTAAAAAAGTTGGGGCTGCTCAACCAGGAGAAGAGAAGGCTGAGTGAAGACCTCATAGCAGCCTTCCAGTATCTGAAGGGGCCTATAGGGATGCTGGGGAGGGACTCTTCATTAGGGACTCTAATGATAGGAAAAGGGGTAACGGGTTCAAACTTAAACAGGGAAGGTTTAGATTGGATCTAAGGAAGAAGTTCTTTACTGTTCGGGTGGTGAGGCACTGGAATGGGCTGCCCAGGGAAGTTGTGAATGCTCCATCGCTAGCGGTGTTCAAGGCCAGGTTGGACAGAGACTTGGATGACATGGTTTAGTGTGAGGTGACCCTGCTTATGGCAGGGCATTTGGAACTAGATGATCTTAAGGTCCTTTCCAACCCTAACTATTCTATAATTCTGTGATTTACTGGTTCTATGATCTGTCCCTCAGAAAAGCCCACCCAAAAGCCTGGTTAGATAAGCAAGGCTTTGATGACATCTGCCCACCTCTAAGTTATGATTTTCATATGCACAGTGAAAACAAGGGAAAGTACAGACAGTTGCCATGGGGAAGGGTCACCTAAGAGCTCTGGACTATATTTGCCCTTTTGTAATGGTTAAGTATGACATGAGAAGAGGCAAAGAAGTACAGTTGAATATTAACAGCTTTAAATTCTTGCAAGAACTGACATGACATGACATGACATGACATGACATGACTGACATGACTAATGATGAAGGTAACAACCACTAATTGACTTTAGTAATGCAGAAAGTCAAAGAGAATTGCCCAGGATGATGTGACCAATGAGGCTTTTGGTGACTGATGAGGACCACCTAAATTAGAAAGAAAACCCAAGGAAGACAGTGATACTTCAGTGTAACAAACCCATGGGTGCCCAGCACCACAGAGAAGGCTGTCCACAAGGAAGAAGCAGTGCATGAGAAAGGTGGTCTGCCAGCCTTATTTTAGGAGTACTGGGTGATTTTAGTTAGGGCCTGACTTCCCTATAAACCCCTGGTGCTGGTTGTGGCTGACCTTAGAATACCAGTAGTTGTGAACAGGGGCATACATTTGTGTGCCTTTGAGCAGGAGAACAGGAATCACATCTGGCTTGCTAATCTGATCCCACTTAGAGAAGATTTTTTCAGATTTTTATGACACTGACATCTCTTTTTGCAGATTCTCCAGCTCAAATTCCTCTGTGACAAAAACTGTGACAGTATCTGTGACATCTGTATCTATAAAAGTCTTTTAAAAATTGCTCCATTATAGACAGCAGAAGGCCATTACAAAGATGAAAAATCAAGAGCTACCCTCTTCACCTACTTTTTATTTCCACTATTTTTAAAATGTATCCATTCTTTCTGCCTAACCAGTTGAATTATTCCCTTTCCTCAAAGTAAATACATAAAGTGTTGGATCCCCTCCCCCCCCCCCATAAAAGTCTGTTTTATTTTCTCTGCTTTCTTTCCTACTTCTTTCTACCCATCTATTTATATTTGCATATTCTCCTGAGTGGAAAATAGCCCTTTCACTCTCAAAGAACTGTGACAGTGATGCTAGCAACTTACCTGGGGTTAGGGAATCTGAAAGACCCACTGATAGGACATGCAATGACAACAGAGAAATCTGCCAAGCAGAGTTTGAAGGATGAGTCTCCTATTTGACTTTGCCCTTGGTCTCCTGAGGGTGAAAAACTCTTAGTTCACAGGATTTGGTGTCTGCCTCCTTGTGATCTCACCAGCTGAAATATCAAAGTGGGGTGAGGGGAGTACAGCAGTTGGGCTGGGATGTCAAAGAATCCTCTGGGACTGTGCAGCAAATGCAACTATTCGATACACTCAAAGAATTGACGCATTTGCACTCAAAATGTTCAGAGTCTGCTTTTTGTTCCAGGCACATTTGAGCACTTTCTGCTATGCTTGAACTAGTCTTCTGCCACTAAAACTTCTAGTCTCTTCCTTAAAACTCATTTAGCTGTTCATCTTGACATCTGCAGAAGAGAAAAAAGGGATAGTACTAATCAAAATTAAATGTGACTGATAAGCAGCATCTGCTTGCATTTTAAAGAGGCCAAAATAATGTACCTCAGAGGAGTGAACTGTTTCTTTGGTGATTAAAACCCATAAGAAAGAAAAACGTGAATCTGATACATCTGTGCTCGCTCAAATGTTAGCAGAGCTGGCAAGGTCTCAACCAAGACAAGACTTGCCACATTTTTCCCTATCAAGTAAAAGCAAAGCATCTTTATCCCATAGCAACAAGGCAAGCATAAAAGTCTCCATGTGATCGGCCCATTAAGCATGTGGGATTTTTTCAAATCTCACAGATGAAATGCCAGGCTGAAAATATAACCCCCACAATATGTGTACCCTTTGCTTTTAATTTGTATCCAAGGCACAGCCCCAATTCAAATAGTGAGCAAGATGCACAGAGATGGAGCCCTGTTCCAAATCCAGACCAGGAAGAGCTACTGTGTCAGAAACACTAAATGCCTTTAGTTTGCCATTTTTCCTTTTAACTCGTCTTTAGTGTGTGTTGTGGTTAATTTTATCACTGCCCATCAAGGGAGTTTATCCTGTGGGAAATGTGGTTTGTAGAGAAAACTGTGGAGAGTACGATTTTGGTTATGTCTGCTTGTTTCAGTATGACTGTCCCTTCTTTCCCAGAATCCTAGGTGTAACTTTGTGTTTATTTAATTTCATTATATTCCTTATTGGTATCCAGTGTGTTTGCATGCTGTTCATGAAAGTAGGTCCATACCTACTACTAGTCACTACAAGGCTTCCTGAGAGCTTTTTAGGAACATGTTGGATACTTTTTTGGTCTCTCTCTTACAAAGATGATTTCCTTACTGTCGTTGCTGACTCTGCCCTTTGACCATGCACTACCTAGTTTCAGCCTGAGAATGCACAAGTGTTTTGTAAACACAGGGGATGAACAAAATCAGTTTCAAAGCCCCAAAAGGCAAACTATTTGTACACAGCTGAAGGGCAGTGATTGTATAGTCTGATGCAATGAGAGCAGCAAAATACTGTGGTATTTACAGTTAATCTTACTGAAACATGAAACAAAATATAAATTTTAGAGATGCAAAAAAATCTAGAGCAATAGAGAATGAGCAGCAGCACATAGAAGTATTTACAAAATATTAGGGAACATATCAGTGAATAAAAACCATTACATAACAAGGGAGAAAGTGGAAAATAGTACACAAAATATGATAGAATCCCATCCTGGTTAAAGATGTCATCACCAGTTCTTCTGAACCTTTATTTTCTTAGGAAATAGGCAGAAAGAATTACAACTTTTTTTCAGGCAGACACCCTGAATCCATTCTCTATCACATAAAGTAGCAATTCATTTGTGCTACTGCTATCATTCTGTTGCACTTTTTTCTTTCTTATCAACTTAAACTTGAAGAAAGCAGAAAGTTCACTTGTGTCTTTTGCTGGCAGCTGAAATTCTTTCTTACTTTTTTAATGGAGGCAAGAATATCTCCCAAGATCGGGCACTAGGTGTCCTGAGGCTTTCTTGGTTAGTAAAAGGAGATGACAGGACTGGAATGTATTAAATCTACTGCTATCTCCTGGGCATCATTTAGAGATTCTCTGTCAACCCATAAGATTCTCTATTACTATGAAGAGTGTAATTAGTTTATAATTAGAAGTTAATCACAAATCCATAAAAGAAGCTTCCAAATATTGACAATGGTTAAGAAAGTGAAATTACCATATATAGCTAATTAATTGCTGGTTTGAAATCTGTGAAAGGAAATGAATTTTTAAAGCGCTTTATAATCCCAGTAGCAGAAATTATTCTTTTCTATTTCCAGCTTCAGCAATTATTTGTATCTATCTGATGTCCTGAAGGAGATGATTAGGACAAAATATAAAAGTAGTGTTTTCAGACTAGTTTATTTCTGTTCTGAAAAGTGTGTTAAAACAGCCCTTTCCTACACAAAAGATTAGTTCCTGCTGTGTATTCCAAGTCTTATTTCTACACTACCTTCAATCCTCAAGGGTTACAGGGAACGCATCAGGAAGGAAGAGTAGCCAAACATACAGTATTCAGCATAAAAAAAGAACAAAAAAAAAATATTTGGCTGAATTTTTCCTTTTTTTTTTTGACATTCATTACTCATGTCTTACCCATAGCAAAGACATGCCAACTTGAGGAAGGAATTTTCATGTCTTTTAAATTGTCGTTATTTTATTTGTTTCTTTATATTACCCTGTTGTCACAGAGTGAAGCCTCATGTTTCAGACGTGGTACAAACAAAAAGTAAAATGCTGATTCTTGCCTCAAAGGACATAACACTCTGAACAGATACAGGCAGACAAGCGAATATAGTGAAGCAATGACACAATCAGGATTAGTGGCAATGGTCGCAGGACATCTGCAGCGCAAAGTGTTCTGTGGTTTTGTTTTCTTTTTTCTGATTAGCAAGAAAAGATAAGCAAATTTCAAGTACATGTTGCAGAGTATAGTTGAAATCTGAAAAAGGAGAAGCATTATGGGTGTTTATAGGAAAGCTCAGGCCCCATTTAATGTGTAGCATGGAGAAAAAGTAGCAAAATACAGCAATTGTGAGGTAAGGAAATGGCATGGACCAGCCTGAATGATATATGATTTACTGAACTGCACATCTCATATTAATAAGATGGTATTAGACTGTGAGAAACAGTGAGAGTGGAGACAGACCACTCATGCTTGGTACTATACATAGAAGGCAGCCTGTGAAGATGTTCAAGGAGAGAGGAGACATCAGTACACTCCTGGGCAAGTTGTTTCTCTGATGAAAAGCTGCTAAGTAGCAAAAACTGGCAAGAGACCATGGAGGTTTTGTACTGCTTCCTTCCATTGATTCATGAATGGATTATGAAGAACTGAGCAGCAGCTTAGATTCCCTTATAGGATCTGACATCACAAAGAATAATTTGTATAAATGCAAAATAAACAATGCAACCCCTCTTTTTTTTTTTTTTTATTTCTGTGTGTGTATACACATGTTCATGTTTTTTGTGTTTGGGGGCAAGAGAGTGGGCCTGGGAGGGGTTTAACAGAGAAGTCTGATTATATTATGAACCATTAGGATACATGGGAAATGCATGGTACAGATAATTTCAAAGGTGTCAGTCAGGAAAAGAAATGAGTAACTTCTGTGTAATTGAACATAAAGTTATATTCACTAATACCAAGTGACTTTTTCATGGTTAATGTTATTACAGTGACTGACCACTTCTACTGAAGCGCTAAGCAGTGGTATAGCTTGCCATACAACTGTTGAAACAGGTTTTTAGAAAGCTGGTCGAAATTAGGAAATGAAAGCTATTCCTTACATTCCAGTGAGCAATGTGATAAAGAACTGCTGAAACTGTTAAAAACATGAAAGAACATTGACAATTGCATTGCAATTTCAGACGTTGTACAAAGTCATAACATTTGGCATACCTGCCTTAAAACATGTTGAGGAACTAGGCAAAGGATAATCTCCTAAACAAGGGTTTCCACATTCTCTGTGGAGATAGTCCTTCACCAGCTGGCATCACATCTGCTCTCTGTCCATCCCAGAAAGTCCTGCTGAAGTCCTGACCAAATATACTCCACTGTGGTAGCTCTGTCTACTGCAGCATAGGAGGCAGAAACAAACCCTCAGTCCACTGCAGCCCCACAGGGCCTGCCTGAACTTGAGAACAACCCCTTTTGTAAACACCCCAGGACCCAGCCTAGGACTTCAATCCTTTATCTACCTTCCTGGGCTTCCTAAAGGCAGACTGGTATTTTCCCTAATTGAGACCAAGTTTGTTCACCTAAGTTTAGATAAGACAGATATATTCATGTTTTCATCTGTCCTGGGTTCAGCAGTTGCAGACAGTTTTTCTTCTCTTTAGTGGCTGGTGTTTTGACTTAACCCGGGAACAAGGCTGATAAGGCCAATGTTTTTGGTTGTTGCTGAGCGATGTTTGCCCTGACCAAGGACTTTGTGAGCCTCATGCTCTGCCAGGGAGGAGGGGAAGCCGGGAGGAAGGAGGGACAGGACTGTACTGACAGGACCAAACTGACCAAAGAGGTATTCCATACCATAGCACGTCATGCCCAGGATGTAACTGAGGGTGATCCGGAAGGCCTAGTTCTCTCGGGGTGGTTGGAAGAGGTGGTCGGTCAGCACTCGGTTGGTGGGGTGTCGTGAGTTATCTGTTGTGGTTGATGGGATGCTGTATTCTTTTCCTGTATCATTATTATTATTGGTGGTAGCAGCAGTGATTTGTGTTATACCTTAGTTACTAAACTGTTCTTATCTCAACCTGTGGAAGTTGCATTCTTTTGATTCTCCCCCCATCTCTCTGGAAGCAGGGGAGGGCAAGAAAGGGGGGTTGAGTGAGTGAACGAGCTGCGTGGTTGGTTGGGTTTAAACCACAACATCATCTTCACTGATTGATGTGACCTCCAAAAAGATGTTGGTAGCAACAGAAAATACAAAAATTTTCAGTACCACTATTTGGAGCTCAAAAATCACTTGCCCAAAGTTAATTCTAAGACTGCTAGTTTTGTCATAAGTAGTTTGGATGGTTTATTTTTTCTGTTGGAATAATCATAATCACCAGGACACTCTCCATTATATTTGAAAAATTATGGCAGTCAAATGAAGACCGTACTGACAGGACAAAAGGGAAATACATCACCATTTTTTAACAAAGTTATGATGAGGACCTTGGGCATTAGCAGCCAGTCAGCCTCATCTCAGTACCTGGTAATATCATGGAACAAATCCTCCTGGAAGCTACATTGAAGCATATGTCAGGTAGGGTGGTGATTAGAGATAGACAGTGTGGCTTCACCTAGGGCAGATCAGACCTGACTAATCAAATAGCCTTCACTAACAGTGGACTGACTGCATCAGTAGACAAAGAAAGAACAGCTAATGTCATTTACCCAGACTCTGCAAGATCTTTTACATAGTTCTCCAACACATTCTTGCCTTTTCATTAGAGAAAAATGGGTTTGATGGATGGACTGTTAAATGAATAAGGAACTGGCTGCATCTCTTTATCCATACAGTCAAATGCTCAATGTCCAAGTGGAGACCAGTAATAACAGGTGCCCCTCAGGAGTCCTTACTAAGACTGATACTGTTTAATACCTTCATTAATGACATACATAGTGGGATTGAATGAATCCTCAACAAGTTTGATATTGACACCAAACAGCAGTGCTGCTGAAAGAGAATAGATTTAGATTAGACATTGGGAAGAAATTATTTACTAGGAGGATGGTAAGGCACTGGCACATGTTGTCCAGAGAAGCTGTGGCTGCCCCATCTCTGTCAGTGTTCAAGGCCAAGCTGGATGGGTCTTTGAGCAATCTGGTCAGGTGAAAGTGGCAGGGGAGTTGGAACTGGATGATTGCTAAAGTCACTTCCAACCCAAACCGTTCCATGATTCTATGAAAGGGAAGGGACACAATGAAAAGGGATGCTGGCAGGCTTGGAGAGTGGAACCGTGTGAACTCCATGAAGTTCAACAAGACCAATTGCAAGGTCCTGCACCTGGGTCAGGATGATCCCCAATATTATTGCACACTCCAGATGAATGAAGAATGGACCTGCAGAGAAGAACTGGGAGGTCTTAGCAGATAAAAAATTGGATATGACATAACACTATGGGCTTACAGCCCAGAAAACCGATTTTATCCTGGGCTGCAAATAAAAATAAGTGTGGCTGGCAGTTTAAGGGTAGTGATTCTACTCTCCTTTTATGAGACCCCATCTGGAGTACTGCATCCAGCTAAGGGGTTCCCAGTACAGGACAGACATGGGCCTGCTAGAACAGGTCCCAAGGAAAGCCACAAAAATAGTCAGAAGGCTGGATTTACCCTCCTATGAAGAAAGACTGAGTCCTGCAGAGTTGCTTAGCATGGAGAAGGCTGCACGGAGACCTTATTGCAGCCTTTCCCTACTTAAAGGGGGCTTATAAGAAAGAAAAAGAAGCACCAGGGCCTTTAGTGACAGGACAAGGGGCAACACGTTTAAACTGCAAGAGGATAGATTTAGAATGGATATAAGAAAGAAGTTTTTCATGATGAGGGTCATAAGACACAAGAACCTGTTGCCCAAAGAAGCTGTGGATGCCCCTTATTTATATATCCAAAGTACCTATCACCATATTGATAAACATTCTTTGGAACCACTCTGAGCTTTTGGAGAGAGATTTGAGCAAACTGATCTAGTGAAAGATGTCCCTGGCATGGCAGGGGCAGGGCAGTAGGTGATCCAACGCAAGCTATTCTATGATTCTGTCATTGGCATAATAGTATATATGCACTGGCTTGGAGCTGAGTCAGCTTCCTTACAGTGTCCTTTTACACAGTAGGTAGAGATTTTTGATGTCATTATGCTAGGATACTTCACTTTATTTTTTTTTTTCAAAAGAACAACAAGTTTTGAAAAAAAAAAAATGTTCTTGTATTTTTCCTGCTTTGGTTGTCTTGAGTGCAGTTCATATAATGTAAAATTATATACGTGGTATAGATCACAATGTACATGTTTTTGATACCCACAAGGTTACAGTACAAGTTCACTGTAGTATTGGCCCTTAATCTGGATGCTTTGCTCTTTGCTCTCTATCAGGGTTCTAGTGACTCCATGTTTTGCAGAGTAGACTGAGCATGAAGCAAAATGCATGTTGAGTGGCTGCAGTGTATTAGATGCTCAAGACCTCGGATATGGACCTAAATTTGCTGTACAATGTATTTTTCTCATTGTTCCTCTTCCCTTTTCCTCAATTCAACCCTTTTCCTTCCCTTGTGGAACTTTAATTAGTGGATTCCGTTTATCAGCATATATATATTTATGCCCCATTGCTTCTTACAGTCAAACTTCACTAATGTATCTTACCCTCCTTGCTTTTGGGAGGCTTGGGGAATACTAGGGAGCTGAAAATAAGAGTGCATATTTTAAAAGATCTAACTTATACTAGCAAGGAGGTGCCCCTTTTGATAGATCAGGAAAAACATTTCTTTTTTCATTCAAGACAGTCTGATTCATTCCCTCCTACCCATTTTTACTCAGTGAAGTTGCTACATCCTGAATTCTGATTCCTGAGAAAAATCTCTTCAACCATTCTCCCTTACTATGCATTCCTGTTTCCTTCAAGTTATGATCAGACAAAGAATTTCCTGCCCCACACTACAGATGAAGGCAGATTGCCTCTTCAGTTACTGACTTAGCTACATAACCAAGTTAAGAAGTACCAGCAGTCACTTTTCTTTCCATCACCAAAATCCCTTTCCTCAAAGCTTTACTGCAGAGCATAGAATTAGGCTGACTTTGAAGCTAGCTTAGTTGAATTATTTTGATGATTTTTTTGGCTGTGAGAATGAAGACCTTGGGCCCACTGTAAGAAAGGATCTGGTTAGAGACCATCTTAAGAACTGAACGGGCACAAGTCCAAGGGATCTGATGAAATCCATCCGCAGGTCCTGAAGAAGCTGGCGAACGAAGTTGCTAAGACACTGTCCATCATATTTGAAATATCATGGAAGTCAGGTGAAGTTCCTGACAACTGGAAAAAGGGAAATATAACCCCCATTTTCAAGAAGGGGAAAATGAATGACCCAGGGAATTACAGACCAGTCAGTCTCACCTCTGTGCCTGGAAAAATCCTGGAGCAGATTCTCCTGGAAGGCATGCTAAGGCACATGAAAAACAACGAGGTGCTTGGTGACAGCCAGCATGGCTTCACTGAGGGGAAATTCTGCCTGACCAATTTGGTGGCCTTCTAGGATGGGGCTACGGAACTGATGGACAGGGGTAGAGCAATTGACGTCATCTACCTGGACTTGTGCAAAGCATCCAACACTGTCCCACATGACATCCTTGTCTCTAAATTAGAGAGACATCAATTGGATAGGTGGGGCACTCGGTGGATAAAGAACTGGTTGGATGGCTGCCCACAAAGAGTTGTGGTCAATGGCTCAGTGTCCGGCTGCAGACCAGTGACGAGTGGTGTCCCTCAGGGATCAGTGTTGGGATCGGTCTTGTTCAACATCTTTGTCGCAGACATGGACAGTGGTATTGAGTGCACCCTCAGAAAGTTTGCCAATGACACCAAGCTGTGTGGTTCAATGGATACGCTGGAGGGAAGGAATGCCATCCAGAGGGACCTTGACACGCTTGTGAGGTGGGCTGATGCCAACCTCACGAAGTTTAACCATGCCAAGTGCAAGGTCGTACACCTGGGTGGGAGCAATCCCAGGCATAGCTACAGGTTGGGCAAAGAAGAGGTTCAGAGCAGCCGTGTGGAGAAGGACTTGGGTATGTTGATTGATGAGAACATGAACATGAAGATGAGCCAGCTTCAGCATGTGCTTGCAGCCCAGAAAGCCAATCATCTCCTGGGCTGCATCAAAATGAGCGTGACCAGCAGGTCGAAGGAGGTGATCCTACCACTCTACTCTGCTCTTGGGAGACGTCACTTGGAGTATTGTGTGCAGTTGTGGTGTCCTCAACATAAAAAGGACATGGAGCTGTTGGAACAAGTGCAGAGGAGGTCCACAAGGATGATCAGGGGACTGGAGCACCTGTCATATGAAGACAGGCTGGTAAAGTTGGGGCTGTTGAGCCTAGAGAAGAGAAGGCTGTATGGAGGCCTCCTAGCAGCCTTCCAGTATCTGAAGGGGGCCTGCAAAGATGCAGGGGAGGGACCCTGTTAGGGACTGTAATGATAGGAAAAGGGGTAACAGCTTCAAACTTAAACAGAGTAAAGTTTAGATTGGATCTAAGGAAGAAGTTCTTTACTGTAAGGGTGATGAGGCACTGGAATGGGCTGCCCAGGGAGGTTGTGAGTGCTCCATCCCTTTCAGTTTTCAAGCCCAGGTTGGACAGAGTGTTGGGTGGCATGGTTTAGTGTGAGGTGTCCCTCCTTATGGCAGGGGGGTTGGAACTAGATGATCTTAAGGTCCCTTCCAACCCTAACTATTCTGTGATTCTATGAATGCATTTTTAAAACTGATTAAAATGTTCTTCTCCCCTCCCCCACTACCATGAAAGCTGAGCAGTGGACACCCCAAAATCTACATGTTTCTCAGTAACTAGCAGCAGAGGTGAACCTAGGAGTTAGCTATGGGCTAACGTCCGGTCTTGCCAGAAAGCATGGATCGGACAAATGTGAAGGTTTTAATAAAAGTGGAAAGCTTGAACGGAAAGACTTGTCTCTGTGTGTGCCTTTCCTCAGAAGGTGTCCTGGATTTAACCTTGCTCTCACGGAGATTGTATTCCTCCAGCAGCACAACCCACCCTTTCGTTTCCCTTCATCACACAGCTGCACACTGGGCTGATGGTTTGGGGACCTTACCTCATATTACTACAAAAAGGGCTCTTGTTAAGTATGCCTAAGATCCTGGGTATGTGGCAAATACTTTGTCTTTTTATTCTGTGCCCTAAAATACTCTGTGCTATTTGTCATCATTAAACTGCATATGCTTGCTTGGCTCTGCTGTGCCTGACTGCACCGCTGCTTTGTTCATGTTAGTACTGACTAGCCAAACTGGAAGTCTAGAGCTTTTTTGGGGGCTCTTATTAGTAATATTTTCGCACTCTGAAAGAAAGGTTTAGTTATGTGTGGAAGACAGAGAAATCATCACCAGCATGTGCTTCCTCTGCTTGCAGATATGCTGAGCTCCTATCATCAGATCTCACCAGGTCACACCTGGTAATGACTTGGATAGTAAATGGTGTCAGGCATGAAAATGCAGCAGGCAAAGGTAGTGTTAGAATCAGTTGACATGCTTTTTTGCCTGAACCTTTACTGAACAGGTGCCTCAGCATTGTCTCAGGGTCCAGTGGGAAGTGTTTAAATTTAATACAGGCATAAAACCAAACTCCCAACTGCTTGAGATTATTAAAAATCCCCAGACTCTTTTTGTAAGAATAAGAGCATGACCCTGATTTTGGCCAAATTCCAGACTGAAATTACATTCTGCAATGTGAAATATACCTGTCATTTGAATTGCAAACCTTTTCTGAATTCCCACTGAGAGTTCCTGTTGGGTTTTGCATGCCTTAAATGGTTGCCATGTCCACCACTTAGATACAGCATTTATGGAGTGGTACCTGTAAATAAGTCTATCTCCAAAGCACGCTGGAAAAGGAGAAATAAATTAAAGACAAAGTACTGTCATTATTTCCAATGGTAGCATTATTATTTTCTCAAACGCTGTCAAGCCACCAATTACATCTTATTATTCTTCTTAGTGATGTCAATTCGAGGTTCCTCACAGGCAAACAGTTAATTGAAAAATAGATTAGAAAAGCAAGAAGTTGGTATAGAACTTAAACAGAAAATGGTATGCATGTTTGGAATAGCATGGTGGCACTTTAAGTGCTTGGTCTCAAGCCGAACTACAGTATCTCCAGCCTCACCAGAGTCCTATGCAACAAGAAAATACTGGGTACAGTTAAATCACAAATGAACTTTGATGTAATATGAATTCACCAAGAAAACTCAGTTTTCTTATCATGGCAGGAGTGTGATTTACACAGTCCAGAGAAAAGAAGCAGCATCTACATTGTCCCATCTTTTAATTAACTTCCACTTGCCAGAGAACTGGAACTTAGAACACT
Organism: Agapornis roseicollis; assembly: GCA_002631895.1. Taxonomy (NCBI): domain Eukaryota; kingdom Metazoa; phylum Chordata; class Aves; order Psittaciformes; family Psittacidae; genus Agapornis; species Agapornis roseicollis. Next base: position 14,365 of record NDXB01020586.1, read on the forward strand.
GCTGTTCCACTGCTAAAGATGATTATGGCACCAATGATTTTGCCTTCATTTTTCTGGGCTCAGAGACTAACTGGACATAATATGGTGTTCAGGTGCTTTAACTAAGGGGGATTTCTGTTTATTGGACCCTTCATATAGTACTGAAACTGAGTAGATGGACAAGTATTAAAACTATAGCCAAACAAACCTTGGTTATATGCAGTCTGTTAGGAGCACACATAGGAACTGTTAAGTCTCAAATAAATAAATACTGTGTATGCTTTCTCCTTCCAGCGGTGTTTTGGTCACTACCATCTGTCATTAGCAGACCTTCTGCCTTTGGGCTCAATTCTGGCAGCTGCTTTCCTTGCCCTCAACTTCTCACTCAAGGCCAAGTTTTTTATTTCTGCTTTTCTGCTAAGGGCTGAAAAGCCTCCCCGCTCTGTGATGGAGTGCCATAGGGTCAATGTGCTTAATCTGCTGCGCCCATGCTTCCTTACAAATTGTGAATATGAGCAGATCCCCAGGGCTTCAGAAAACAGCCCCATCTGACCTTACTCCTTTCTTCATGTGAATTCAAGGCCAAAGACAGGATTGGGTTACCATTAACAGTTAGCAGCATTAACAGTTACTTTCTGTGCTTGAGAGACAGTAGGACTAATATGGGCACAGGAAATGGTAGAGACATACCAGGTATATTGCAGCTCATCTATCTTGCTTCTTCATGTGCTGAATAGTCTGGATGCCTGTGGAACCAGACCAGACATAGGGGGAATACAGCCCTTTGAGGAAGTTTGTAGGTTTAACTGTACGCATTCCCTTAGACAAGAGCTTGCACTGTTCTGAGTCTTTTCTGAGAAACAGCAGAAGTTCTTCATTTTCCTAGATCTGCTTTTGTAAGGCCCCTTACAGCTGATTTTTTAAAAAGGCCTCTGTGGATTCTCAAAGTGTGTGCTAAAACTGGGGGAAAACGAAAAGGAGTGTATTTCCTTTTCTATGAATGTGATTTTTGATTAGGCCAACTGGAAATGTTTGTCTTGTGCAGCATATATATTACTGATTTATGGGATTCCACTGCTGTTTATAATCTCCAGAAGTTAATTATTTTAGGCCATGACAGGAAAAAAGGTATATGTTTTTGAAGTTTACAGAGTGTTCATTTTAAATGGAGTCATAATTTTTCACTGCAAACCTGACTTTCCTGTTCACTGTATGTCTTGTATTCCTAGAGTTTCTCATTCTTCTTCAAATGCTAAGTGACCACCAAAGTTGCTAAATGTAATACCAAGTATACATGGGACTGGATAGAATGAAATCAGTTGTGTTATAATTTAGTCTTAATGATATGGTTAGACTCATACTTCAAAGGTGTAATGTGATTTTATCTTCTGACTACACATACTTGGTGAAGGGAGTTAAAAGTGATAGTAGGCCTCTAGAAATCATGTGTACTCCACTGCCATTTCAATTCTGTATTTCTTTCTAGTTCAATAGTCATATTTAGTGCAGTAGGTTCTGAGTGAATACATACTCCTTCTGAAATACTCAAGCTACAGAGCTAATACAGAGCACTGCCAGCAGGCTGAAAGAGTTGATACCTCCTTCCCTATTATTTGTCTGGAGTGCTGGGTCCTATGCTGTGCTCCCAGATACAAGAGAGACATCAAAAGACTGGAGTGAATACAGAAAAGGACCTGCCTCAAAGATGGTGAAGGGATTGGAGTACAGCAAGGGACATGGGTTATAATATAAGAATTTTCATTTAAAGATTGGAGAAAGGTGTTTGGTTTTAATTTTGTCTGTTTGTGGGTTGTTTGTTTACTTGTTTGGTTTGGTTTTGTGTTTGGGGTTTTTTTGTACTGTGAGGGCCATTCAATACTGGGACAGGTTGTCCAGAGAATGTGGAGTCTCCATCCTTACAGATACTCAAAACCCAACAGAACACAACCCCTATCAACCCAGTTTAGCTGACCCTGCTTGAGCAGGAAGGTTGGGTAGGTGATCTGTTCAAGTACCTCTGAACAACTTTACTACTGTGTGGTACTTTAAAACTGGGTGATAAATCTTCTCAGCCTAATTATTTGGACAGCCACTTAAGATGTGTTTGGGCAATATTGTCAGATAAAACAAACAAGACTAGCTTCTCAAAAATGATCATTTTAAATAAACTATAGGACTCGCATCAAAATATTTATAATGTGAAACAGAAGAAATAGAGGCTGGGAATATTAGGTTACTCAGGATTGGTGCCTGTTTGGAATTTGGCAGTTATGTTCTAAATAAATTGCAGCAAATACAGCTGCCCTCATAAAGCTTTGGAAATGAGATTACTTGCAATAATTAATCCGTGTAATAAACATGAGTGTCAAGATTTCCACATTTCGTCTTCTCACCCTCCTCACTTTTACCTGCCTCACCTCCTTCCCTTTGGGATGTCCAATCAACTGAAGTTTTTAACATGCCAAGAATCTGTAAATGATAAAACAGAATTCTGTCAAAAATAATGTCAGGTGGCAGGACTACTCTGACACTCAGAGTGCATTAAAAAGGAATATAAGTAAAATCAAACAACATGCAAGGAATCGAGTAGATATATAACAGAGTAATACAGAAAAAGGCCTTTGATTTAATGAGGTTCAATTTCATAAATGTGTGGGTCATGAAATGGTATCATTGAAGTAATCAGACAGTCACGAATCTTCTATCTTATTCTTAAAGGAGACAGCTAATTAAATGTAAGTACAATCCTGAATAATGACAGAAAGCACAACCTAATGTGAACAAGTTCAAAACTGGGCCCAGAACTCAGCAAGCTCTGTTTGCTGCTGAACATATGCAGCAAATGTTTATGTGGTTATACTGAACAGAGGTTATCTTGCTCTTTGCTTGCTGCTAAAAGTTGTACAACAAAATTTGCTGCTGATACTTGTTTTGAATAATAGATAATTCTGCTAACACAGAGGATGTTTTTGACAGGAGTAAGAATGAAGCAATTAATGTACACCATCCATAAGGCATCATATAGAAAATGATAACTTTTGCCTTTCCTCTTGTTTAAAAGGATTAGAAAGATCTGTTGTTCTCAAAATTTTGCTTTAATTGCTTCAGCTGTATCAGCACTGGTAAACATACTTATGAAAAAAACTAATTTCCTTTTCTGTTCCTGCATCACAAATGGGACAGTGAGATGAAGAAAATAAGTAAAAGATCAAGAATCCTTTGCAAAAGGTTCATTTCCTACAGTGACATCAGAGAAACTGCCTGCAAGGAAACTTGTAAGTATTGTAGGTTTCTTAATGGTAGAAGATGTTAGCAGGTCTATGTGAAGCACACCCTCAAGTAGCAGTGGTGTTTTAGTAAAACTGAGAAACTACTGCTGTCTGGATTGACTGTCCAGGATTGAGGGGTTAATACGCCCTGAAACTTCTCTCTGTGCTGAACCCAGGACACTCACACACAGTTTCCTGAAAAAGTTTTGGTTGCTAGAGTCCTCTAGAGTCAAGGTATTTTGCTAGTGTAGCCTCTCTTCAATTCTATGTCCTGTTTGTGTTTTCCAAAATTATGTCAGGGCGTTTACAAGCTACATGCAGTTTCTTCCACAGTCTTTTCTATCAAGAACATACATATTAAATGCTTAGTTTCTGGAACATTTGTCTAAATCAAACACCCAGGAGGTTTCCTTTTCCTCAGTAAACATTTTCTCCATGCAAATTTGTTTCAGGAGACACAGCTTCTTATAGCTCCAGAACATTTAGCAATCGATGGATGAATGTCTCCTTAAAATGTAGTTAAGTACAGCAAGATTTTCCTTGGACAAGAGTGTAGGTGTCTTTCTTGACTTCTACAGGAGTTATGTAGATACTCTTGTTCATGTTGATGGAGTGACCCTTGAGTTTTTCAGTCTGGATTAGCGAGCTTTTCAAACTAGGTTTATCAGTTTCAGATGAAGTCTTTGATGACTGGCCTTGTGATCTTTCCAGTGTTTCTTGGAGCCAGTCAGGGCAAAACCACTATAGGAAAGAGTCTGTTTTACATTTTGTTCTTAGCAAAACCTAAGTACAGACAAAAAAAAAAAAAAAAAAAAACAAAAAAAAAAAAAAAA
>NDXB01020586.1:39459-50937 GCA_002631895.1 Agapornis roseicollis
GGGGGGGGGTGCGGGTAGCTATAATGACAAAATTCCTGGATAAATAAGTGGCTATCTGCACAGATTAAATAGACTTGAGGTCAGGAAGAGTATTGCCACCCCAAAAGCTGTGGCATTTCTCAGTGGAGTTTAAAACTCTCCTTGCATCCGAAGAACAAAAACTTCCAGTAGAAACAAAGTAAGTAGTTGATCTGTACATTGTTGGGTATTTGCTACGACTGACAAGAGAGAAGGCATCTGTTTGGGCTGGGGGCACTACTGAATAGTTTTAAAAGGTTGTAAATATCAATGTGCTCTCCTAAGTCAACTTGGGTAGCACAAGGAGAAAAACGGCTTGAACTGCAGTGAGAGAAGTTCTGGCTAGGTATTGTCGAAACTTTTTTGTCTGTACAGGAAACTGGGCAGTAGGATACACTGATATGAATAAATGTGGCATTTCTATGGGTTCTTTGAGAATAAATTAGATGAACATCTTTCATGGACAACAAATACTGTCAATACTGCACCACCAGGGAATTATGGCAGACTTGGTGCTTATCTGTAATTCTTTCCAGTCCTATGTCTGTACAATGCTTAAATATAAGTTTGTAGTCCTTCTAGTCTCCTGACAAGGGGTACAGATATAACTAGTCTCAAATGATTGGTAAAAGGTGTATTTCTGACACTTGGTAAAGTTGGGTTCAAAAGTAAGCTGGTATGTGACAAATGTGGGAGTGGCAGTAGGAGTTGAACAAACTAGTGATTTGGATGTTGGCTTAGCTCCTGCTGAATACTTCCATCCACCCTCTGAACTGGTGCTGTTCCCAAGGCAATACAATTTTTTTGAACCTCAGAGGTTTCTCTCTGGGACAAGCTTGGATACCAGTTGTTAAACACATCTGAATATGGAATGGGAGGGTGAGTGCTGGGATTTGTTCCTGGGGCAGAAAGCTGGCCTGTGTAATCTGTTCAAGAAATTTCCAACTGAAGTCCACTCAGAAGACGTAGTTGTGTGCCAGTCCCTCATTTCTCTTGCAGATCGTCTGCTAATCTGTTTCTCACTTTGTATGTGTCCTGGGTTCAGCAATAGCAGTCAGTTTTCTCCTCCTTAGTAGCTGGTGTAGTACTGTGTTTTGACTTAACCTGGGAACAAAACTGATAATACCAATGTTTTTAGTTGTTGCTAAGTAATGTTTACTATGACCAAGGACTTTGTGAGCCTCATACTCTGCCAGGGAGGAGGGGAGGCTGGGAGGAAGCAGGGACAGGACACCTGACCCAAGCTAGCCAAAGAGGTGTTCCATACCATAGCATGTCATGCCCAGGATGTAACTGGGAGTGACCCGGAAGGGCTAGTTCTCTTGGGGTGGTTGGAGGAGTTGGTCGGTCAGCACTTGGTTGGGTTGGGGTGTCGTGAGTTATCTGTCGGTGGTTGGTGAGATGCTGTATTCTTTTCCCTTGTTATTTCCTTTATCGTTATTATTATTGGTGGTAGCAGTAGTGATTTGTGTTATACCTTAGTTACTAAACTGTTCTTATCTCAACTTGTGAGAGTTGCATTCTTTTGATTCTCCTCCCCATCCCTCTGGAAGCAGGGGAGGGCAAGAAAGGGGGGTTGAGTGAACAACCGAGATGTGTGGCTGGGTTTAAACCACGACAATGGTATCAAACCAACAGACTGTATACTGATGTATAAACCTGTGAGATCTTCAACTTCTTTTCTAGGAAATGGATTGTCACATCTTATAAGAAACCATTACTGTGAGCACAACTTTGAGTTGCATAGCTCTAGAAACATAAGGTTAAAACTACATATATAAAAAATTATTAATCTTTCAGAGTATCTGTGTTCTTGTGAAGTTCCTCAGTAAAAAATCGAAATCAGAATTAAAAAAAATGTATTTCTGTGCTTAATCTAGCTAACTGTAATTAGCAGTAGATTCATCCTTATAGATTGCTAGCCTGTCACAGCTAGGTGGGAACTCACATTTCACATATGGAAACTCTCATTTTCCAGAGAGAAATGAGAAACCTTTAAGTGCATTTTGCAGTGTCAGATACTTATTTCTCTTTTATTGCTGCACCTCCCCTTTTGTCTTTTTTTTAATTCTATGGATAAAATAACAAGAGAACCTCTTAAGTTTTTCTCAGAATATTCCCTTCATATGTACTTTTTCTCCTGCTTCTGGGTGACAGTGATTTACATAGCATCCTAATAACATGGTAGTGTAATAATATAGTAATTTTTTTGATAAAAGATGACATTTACTGGAATTAGATCCTTTTAAGCTGTCAACTTTTTGTCCCCAGTAATAATTCTTTCATCTTCTTGTGTGTTGTTATTTAATTACAGTGAATAAACCCAAATACTGATTCTGGGCTTTTTTGAACTCCTGTGCAAACTAAATTATTAGAATTTCAAGTGGTTCTCCGATATTACTGCCATGCTAAGGTCACCATTATCTTATAGGTATAAGGTCACAATATCCTATTTAAGTGTTCTCAAGGGTTTCCTGATGGTGGTTTGCGTAGAGTAGTTGCCCTGTATCCTTGTGACACTAACCACAAAGCCCTAGAGATGTTTCTGGAAGATTTTATAAATCTTCTGTACTTTCTTTGTTGAGTCTGAGTTGACTTTCTCTGGATTTCTTCTTCTCATAGAAATGAGTATATCTCTACATCTTTTTTTGTTTATTTTTGTGCATAGTCTTACTGAAACAGGCACCCAAATGCATTGTTGATTTAGGGCTTCAAACACTTCTGCAGCTTTTGGCTTGCTTTTCTGTCCATTAATAATTCACAGGAAAGCTGCACGTTTTCCAACGTCGCAAGCTCCATTCTGCCATGGAAAACCTGATGGAAAAAGGTAAAAAAAAATGAGTATCTTCATCATCCTCAAAGTAAACATACTAGGTAAATGTATCAAGCTATTTTGTGCAAGCACAGGGAAGTGAAAGAGGAGTTGCATGCCCTTGTGCGATAAGAATGCCAGGAGATGGCAGTGCTTGGAGGACAGCAGAGATTTTCAGGAGCCACCCCAGGGGACTTAGCGCCCTAATTTCAGCCACTGGAAGTTAGGATGAAGTTTTCCTCTAAAATAGCTGGACAAGGATTAACAGCACCAGAAGGAATTGATCTAATCTTAAACACCTGTGCTGATGGGTGGTGGTTTGGCATTCGTATTTTGCTAAACTTTATGTAATACCTTAAATCTTTTTTTGAATAGTGCAAATAAGTCACAAGGTTTCCCAGAAGTTTAACTTTTTTAAAATGAGTTGTGACTGACCTCAGATTCTCCAATGGCATCACAGTGGGCAGAGGAACCAAAATCAATAGAAACTTAACAGCTCTAGTAAAGATGGCACCTATAGGATAAAGGGTGCTTATAGAAATAATAAAGAATTTTACTTTTAAAGCTATTTTTAAAGGCTACTGTAACAGGAAAAATGACACCATGTTTGAAGTTCTGTGGGCTGTGATGGAACCAGTGGGGCCTAATGCACTAGGTTGGGGCTGTTTCCTGCACCTTCTCTGCCCCTCGTGACACTGTGACAGAAAACACTGAAGGGATATGTGGAGGACTTGTGGAAAGAGGTCAAGTCACAGATTAAATTAAACAGTTATTAATAATGTATTATGCTTTTTCAGCAGTTTTTTGTCCTTTGTGGAAAATGGAGCTGCCAATAACTATTTTGTGGTTTTTATCATTGCTTTTGTCAGATGTTTCAGGCTGAATTCAAAGCCAACTCTTTTAAAAGGCAAAATGCAGTGGGATATATGACAGGAATGGCAAAGTTAGAAAGTGCATCAAAATCCATGTAATTTAAACCTCTGCTCATAGCACAAAAGGACAAAGTGCACCAAAAAGGAATTGCTTAATTTGTCATAGGGAAATATATGTATCAAAGGTTCTTTATTTAAGAGATCATCTCAGTACTGTGCAACAAAGTGTTTCACAGGCTGTCAATAAGACATTGCCTTGCAGACTTGCTTAGGATTCAAAAGAAAGCAATATTTTTAGTGAAACAATTATCCAGCTGTAAAAAGGCAGTTTCATTCTGTGTCTTTGAGGAGCTGACAGTATCTTGCTTCTTGTATTTGTCTTACATTTGGACAGATCATATTATTTTTTATTAGAATTTGTGGGAGGAAAAAAGTGATGGAAATGAAATCCCTTGTGAAATTGCTTGAAATTGCCTTTCACTTGCCTGAATAAATTTGTTATTGATTTTTCCCCTTTTATAAGAATGAAAGGTTAATGAAAACAATCACATTGCTTTCATCCCAAGGTAGAGATTATGTAATTCATACAAGGCTTGGGTTTTTTGGGTTTGTTTTTTTGGTTTTTTTTTTGTTTTTTTTGTTTTACCTAACAAAAATGTTAGTATTTAGGTCTTAGCCTTATGGAAGATCAGCTGTTGTGATGGGAAACGAGTTATGCTACAGTATCTTCAAAAGCTGTCATACAGTGTTTGACAGATTAATAACTCCAGCCTTTTTATATTTTGGTCCATGGTAATTTGAGATGGGTACTATTATAACTGGGATCTGTACTCCCCAGATCTGCAGAGAATGTTTTATTTCTCATGGCTCTCCATAATATAAGGAAGATATAGTTTGTTTTGTACAGGAGGCTATGGAGTGCAATGTACCTCATTACTGGTAGAGTGTCAACTGTGCTGGAGAGTGACATGATGTCTCTAGGAGCTATTGAAGGTGGGAGTTCAAAAGCAAAGCTGTCTGCCCCTGTTGAAAAGAAAAAAAATGGCGACAACTCCTTCCAGAGCTCAACTGAGCTTTTGACAAACTGAATAGGGAAGAATTGCAAGTTCCTGCTTGGATGTCAGGAAAGCCATATGGAACAGCAAGAACGTAATTCCACTGAGGAGTGTGTGACTATGGGAGCACAAGGTCTTCATGATAGTCTCCTAAACAGACATCCAAGAGGGACTGGGGTAACCCATTCCTATTGTACCCTTTCTCCTCCTTGAACCCTCACAGGGCTTCTGCAGCCTGGCCTGTTATGCAACTGAGGCATAACACTGTTGTCCTAAGGATGTATTCTTGCAGAAATGTGCTTTCCAACCAATTTTACCTTTTCATTGCTTCAGGACCCAGGCTTTCTCTGTAGTAACTGAATTAAGGCACTCCTAATAGGGCCAGCCCTGCAGAGCTGCATCTCATGATACCCTGGTCGTTCTCTGTGAGCACATCTCTCCTGTATTGGACGCACAGGTCATACTTTCATGCATAAAAGGAGTATTGCTTGTCAAAAGAAGTTGCTTGGTAGCAGTGCTGATTGTACTGTGTGCAAGGCAAAATTCATCCCAGTGTCCTTTCCATGGCCCTGCCTCCTGGAATTCTGGTCTCCTTCACTTGCTCCTTCTCCTGCACTATATGAGGGCAAAGACTGCCTTTGAAAATTTGGTGTTTAAGCATAGCTCCAGGTCTGAGCTGTACTCAAGAGTACTGATTATTGCAAGCCGGCAGTTGTTTTCTCACTGTGGTTGCCTGTTTCTGGTGAAGTCTGAGTAGCAGGTGTCCTGTCTTGCTTCCCATACCAGTGAATTCTCCAACATGTAGGGGTGATACAAAGCGATACCACCTACACTGTTGCTCCCTCCTGGCCACCCTTTGCTTTTGGAGTATTTCTGACGCATCTCTTAAAATTGCCTTTGCTTTTACTCATAACACATACTTTAATTAAAATAAGTGAATTTTGTGCCTCTTTCAGCTAAGTGCTGGCTTTGTAGTGGGACAGCACTAACTTCTCTTGATATAGCTTGGTGATAGGGAAGGCTTCTTATCTATATTTTTTATCATTGCCATAGCAACTTTTTAAGGTCTGAGCAGGTGCAGTGGGCTGACTGGAGTGTGGAGCACTACCAGAGGTGGTACCAAAGGAGCTCCCCAAGTATTGGTACAGGTGTTCAGAAATTCATGGTTTGTATTGTTCTTCCCAGATGTGGCCTCTATTTTCTGCAGAGGACAGAGATACTGAGTCTCCTCAGAGTTGACTCCTCTAGTTCATATGATGCCTACAAGGGATGGGAAACTCCTTTTGTCAGATAGAATGAACAACAGTCATTATGGGTCAATCTTAAACATTAAGTGGTTTCAAATGTGCTTCTATTTGCTACTCTTGGATGTTCTTGATGAGAGGTTCACCTTGACCTTTAAGTTGGCCCCAGCTCTTCACTTTTATGTAGAGAGCAGGTATAAAGAGAGATTACTGAACTTTGAAATCTGCTTTTCTTTCTTAGGCTGAAACCTGCTTAGACCCTGCTTTCTCCATTGAGTGTCTCTTATTAATGTTTGCATTGTTTCTGCTGCTCTGGCATCTCTGTGGACTTTGCCATGCATTGCAAACTTCTTATACTTCATAAAAATCCAACAAAAGAGATGCAATTCATTTGCTATTCACCAGCCATGTACTCCTTTTAAGGCCTGGGTGAGATAAAAATTCATCATAACACAGACTTTGTGCAAAAGTGCATTTTTATTCAAAGCATACAATCAGAGTTAAATTTATTTAGAAGCAGTTGCTACACTCACAGTTCATTTTAAGGTATTATATAATCTGTAGTCCATGACTAAAGTTTGGGCTGGAAAGCAATGAACTTGAAGAAAGAATGGCATTTCTACAGCAATGGTTGAAGTCTAATCATACCTCCCAAAGCTGACAGTTTTTGACAGAATGGCAAGTTCGTTTTCTTGGAGACACACAGATAAATATAACATGCTGTTGGCAGGTGTAGGAATTTTTCAACTCCTAAAAAACTTCAAAACTCAATATAGCCAAAACCCCTGTATGTCAGATGCAGGATTGGGGTTTTTTTTATCAATCTCCAACTGTACCAAAAAACCCATACTGTGCAAGAACTTGGGTTATCAACAGTCCATAAGAGCAACAATGAAAAACAGGCTGCAAACTGATGTTTCTGTTCATATTCTTGTTCTGTTTTGCCGGTGATTTTAAGGAGCTTAGAAACAATGTCTCTCAGTTCTTGCTGCAGTATGAACATGTAAGCTTCTACCAAAGTACAAATGCTAAACAACTGGGTGACATTATGTAAATTTCTGCAATGTCTTATTGTTAGTTATCCTACAGGTGTAAGTTTGTACATAACGCCTGTATTTGAAGTTACAGAACTCATGAATTGCAGCTTAAGGTTGCTGGGCATTTAAACTAAGCTGTTAGCTAAGCTTACTGCTATCTTCCATACATGCTAATGTGATGCTAAAGAAATGGTGCTGTTGATGGCGTGGTGTTTTTACCTTAAAACAGCTCTTTGCTTGGTGAGGGACAGCACTGGAGAGACTCATAGTATGCTTTTCCTTCCAGTTTGGAATGGTAGGATTGAAACAAAGTAAGGGACTTTTTAATAAGCAGTTTGGGAAATTCACTGAACCTTCTGTTATTCTTGCTGTTTACTTCTTTTTTTCTCTAGGTACTTCTGAAATAGATCTCTGAAGTGAGGCAATTGCTCTGAATTTATTACTCCAATATTTAATTTTGGATTTTTGTGTTTTATCATATGAAGAACCTTGACTTTCCATGTGTAAAATTTAATGTATCTAATACATACAAGCCACTCTTCAGCCACCTTATGTTAACTTGTGTTTGCATCCTGTGTTCTGATCTGGGAGCCCATGAAGTACCCAGGAGATGGGTATAGCTCTGTCAGATATCCTTCTCTGTTCATTTTCATAAGATCTCAATCAATAGAGGACATCTGCAAAATTATTCTGGAGCTCTACTGGCTGATTTTGTGCTTCTTTCTCCTTTCTAAATTTGACCTTGCTGCTGGCTTAATCTCTTTGAATTTTAAGAGGATGTTTTTAATTATTCTCTTTTTGTATTTTAAATAGATTAATTACTATGTAGCACGCAGAATACCCTCTTGGTGTGAGAAGTTATTTCCATTTGTCTGATTCATTCTAATGCATATTGGAATTTACACTCTTGGGTCAGGAACAGCCTATACATTAGTTGTATCAGTGAATACTTAAAAAAAATCTCATCTTTTCAATACAGCTTTTAGTGCCAGGTGGCTTCTATAGCTTATGCTTACTTGCAGTAGTTGTTGGATGAGTTCATCTGGATGTGTGATTGTGCTCACTAAAGGGGACATATCAGAAACAGAGAACAAATTAAGAATGGGGGATGATCAGTGAGTCTTAATATTACCCCTGACTACCATTTGTGGACATTAGGAAAAAAGCTTTGCTATTTAAGTCCCAGTCTTTAATGGCAAATTTCTAACCTTCTGCCAGTGCAGAGGGGTGTGTTACCACTACTCACGGCAGCAGGAACCATTGCTGTGCCTTGGAGATAAACTGCAGCAGTCTCCTGGTTTCAGGTTTCTCTGCTTTCTTTAAGCACCATCAACTTCCTATTGGGATCCCACTGCATGCTCCCACCTGAAGAAACAGGGTTTTTGACTGGATGTATTAAACATTTTTTGCTCCTGAGACACCAGGAAGTGAGTCAGATGTTGTTACTTTCATGACTCTTTTTCTGACTAGACTGAGAAGGATTTGAGTGCTTTTTGTCTTCCTCTCTCTCCTACTTTGAAATGTCAGCTTTGCTGTCTAACACTAGAATTTCTTTAGCCACTCTGAATAAGCTCTCTTCTCTTTGACTTAAAGTTCAGACACAGTTTGCCTTGAAAAGAATTCGGTAGTTTGCTAAGGATTTAACTGGTTTTGAAACCAAGCAGCTTAAAAAATGAGAATATGCTTGCTTAGGCCCCCCTAAGATTGAGTAATTCTCCAATACCTATTCATATGCTTTCGTGCAGTCATGGTTCTTTGCAGTATGTGCCACTTGTTGGTGTTGGTGGTTAATGCTAGCAGTCACTATTTTTGGTGGGTGTTACTGGTTTAGGGCCATTTTCTTTCAGCATCATAATGTGAAAGGTTTGCTGTGGTTTTGAACTTCAATGACAAAGACCTGCAACATCAACATAGCCAATAGGTCCCTTGGTATCTTGTCAGGTTTTATTAAATGTGAGATGTAGCTATTCTCCAGTATGCATAAGGGAGGCCTGTGGCTGTTTCCAGCCATTACTGAGATAACTGAGTCCATACAACAGATGTTTACAGACAGAAAAACATATGCATTACAGGCATGACTAATCATAGAATAGTTAGGGTTGGAAAGGATCTTAAGATCATCTAATTCCAACCCCCTGCCATAAGCAGGGACAGCGTGTTTAAATGTCAAAATGGACAGGCCTTAGAGATTGACATATCTGGTTTGGGGTGGGCTTGTCTGAATTTTGGTCAAATTTCTTTAAATTAAAATTATGTCAATTTTATAAAATCAGATAACTGCTTCTGGTCCTTGACCTGTTCATAGCTACATAACCAAGCAATAAGATAACAGTGGAAATACCAATAAATACCGGGTATAAACCCAGTAATACCCAAGGGTTTGTGAGAATATTGGTAATACGACTTTATATATTGAGGGAAAAATGCAAATCGTATAAACTCTGCAAACCAGTAGGATTTTAGGAATGAATAAGAAGTATGGACAGGTATTTCTACATTAATGTGATATGTGGTAAAATGCACGTCTTTTAAAAACAAATCATCAAGTGGGCTGAACTGTCTATCTAATCCCGATAACTCTTCCATATCATTATGGTCTTAGTGATTTTGTTGTTCTGTTCTTGACAAGGATAGCCTATAAATTCAGGAAATAGAAAGGAGTAGCTTGGTAAAAATGTGCTGAAGTATGAAAAATACTATTCTTGAGCCTGTTAAAATAGAACGTTTCTGGTGATCTCAGCAGGGCCATTGTTTTTAAATATTTTCCCCTAATGCTGTTTTTTCTCTTTGCAGTCATTGTTTTATAGCAGTTGTTTAAAAAATAAACTCAAGTCAAAATGCTGATGCAGTACTACTTGTAGCCTGGTGCAATGCCTATGCAGGGAGATTAGACTGGGGTATTCAATTAACCCTACAGCTATAATTTAAACAAGGTCATACAGCAGGGGATGTTCTTTATACATAACTTCTTACCTAACGCAAACCCCATGTACATATTCATTAGCAGAAATGGAAAACAGAAGGTCTGTTTTGTTAACACTGCTAATCAGTTATTTAGGATTTGTGAAATGCAGAGTTGTGTGAATTATTACCTGTGCCAAATAATAATGCAAAGCCAGAAGCAGAGTTTCAGAATTGTAGAGAGAGCAATAAGTAGCTGTTCCTAAATTACAAATAACCAAGAGAAAAATAATCAAAGGACCATTTCCGTGTTTGAAGCAGGTGCCTGTGTTGTGTGCCTTGGGTCCAGGTTATCAAGGGGTGCAGCTGGGGCTCCCTAGCGTGGGTACAGAGGGTTTGTGAAAGCCTTTGGAGCTGCTTGTCCCTCTGTTGTGGGATGGTCAGATGAGCTTTTCTCACCCTTCCTCTACCGCTGAAAGCTGCTGTAGGTAGCAGGTAACTAGTAACTGCAGAGAGCTTCAGCAGGGCTGTGCATAGTGAATTTTGACTTGTACAGGTACTGTATTTTAAGACAGACATGGGAAAATGTGGCCTTAGTAGGCTGTATGAAAACGTGCCTCCAAAAGGCCATAATGGACATACAAGGATATATCCCTGCGGTGGATGTGTCCTACGGAGATAGCCCCACTGATTCCCAGCACTTGGAAAGCAGCAGAATTCCTTTGTCTTTGCAGATACTGAGAAGTTTGCTTATTTTCAGCTTCTGTCTTCTCCTCAGGCCTCTAGACACTGTCCACTTGAGCACATTTTCCTTTCCAAGCACAGTCTTCAGGCTGTGATGTTTTCCTCTGTAGTTCTGCCTTTCATGTGACTTTTATTATTAATTGCTTGAACCCAAAGGTAGAAAAGAAAGGGTATAAAATCATCAATGTGTTAAAGTATGAGAATGAAAAGTAAAAGCATTCACAGGAGGGGAAGTGAATTACTGAACAAAAGGAAAATTTGCATTTTTGTTTTTAAATTCTTTTTTTCTTCAAAATGTCCTAAAAAAATAAATAAGCAAATACAAAGCTGTCTTGAGAGTTCTGTCTGTGAATTTCAAATGGAAAATGTGAGCTGAATTTCAGGCTGCAGGAAGCAAGATTTTTATGGCTGGTGATAGCAAAACCCCAGGTGGTGGCATTCTACCCTGAATGTCTCAGCAAATTCATCCCTATCTGACTTTTACTTAACCTACTCCAAGAGAATTTTTTGTATCAAAGTAGGTGTGAAATTTCGTGTCTAGAGAAACTGAGACATGTCTAGCACAGTTCAGCCAGGAACTGGCTTTCTGAGCCATGGCTTTCTGAGGACATCTGGGTATGACAGAGGTGTGAAGAAGCGTTTGTGTTTGGCTTCTCTGTTTTGTTTTGCACCATTGTTTCCTGATCCTACAGTATCACTGCCTAATGATTTATCCAATGCACACATTCCATACCTCTTTTATTTTTTTTTTTTTTTTTTTTTTTTTTTGGGCTTTTTTTTTTTTTGTTTTTGGGA
>NDXB01020587.1:0-11367 GCA_002631895.1 Agapornis roseicollis
ACTAGATGATCTTAAGGTCCTTTCCAACCCTAACTATTCTATGATTCTATGATTCTATGATTTAGTTCAAGCTAACAAAACTGGTGAGACAGGAAGAGGTTGTCTAAGGCAGATCTAGAAAAATGACCTTTGAATTAGCATCTTCTGTTCTTAATTGCATATTCCATTTGCACTGCTAATCAAAATATTTAACATTACCAAAGACATTTGTTTTGCAAAACCAGTGCTTCATGAGATAAAAATGGAAAATAGTAAGTGATTGCTGGTTTAGGTTTGGTTTTTTTTTTTTTTTTAACAGAATGGTCACCAGAATTTATCAAGGAATGCTCACATATTACTAAATGTAATATGCATCACTGTAGTGGGTTGACCATGCCTGAAGACCAGGTGCCCACCAAAGCTGCTCTATCACTGCCCTCCTCAGCTGCATGTGGAGAGAACATATGAAAGGTACTGGGTTGGCACAAGGACATGGACAGAGATCACTCACCCATTACCAGTATGGGCAAAACAGACTTGACTCAGGGAAATTAGTGTAGTATATTACCAATCAAACCAGGGTAGGGTAATAAGAAATAAAACAAAACCTTAAAACACCCTTTCCCCACCTCTCTCTTCTTCCTGGGCTCAGCCTCACTCCCTATTTCTCTACCTCTTTTGCAAGTGATGCAGCATGACAGGGAATAGAGGCTATGTTCAGTTCATCACACATTGTTTCTGCTGCTCCTTCCTCCTCAGGGGAGGACTTTCACACTCTTCCCCTGCTCCAGCATGAGGTCCCTCTCACAGGACACAGTTCTCCACAAATTTCTCCAACCTAAGTCCTTTCAATGGGCTGAAGTTCTTCTTGTGGTCCCTTCCACAAGGTCACAAGTCCTGCCAGTAAACTTGCTCCAGCATGGGCTCCTCTCTCCATGGGGCCACAGGTCCTGTGAAAAGCCTGCTCCAGCGCAGGCTTACCACAGTTTCACAGCCTCCTTCAGGCATCCCCCTGCTCCAAGCATGTAGTCTTCCACAGGTTGCAGGTGGAGATCTGCTCCACCATGGACCAGCCTGTGCTGCAGGGGCACAGCCTGCCTTCACCATGGGCTGCACTGCAGGCTGCAGGGGAATCTCTGCTCCAGCATCTGGAGCACCTTCTCCTCATTCTCCACTGACCTTGGTAACTGCAGAGCTCTTACATCTCACTCTTCTCTCTGGATTCAACTGCTCCCATGCAGTTACTTTTCCCCCTTCTTAGCTATGTAATCTTCAAGGCTTTATCACTGTTGCTGATGGGCTCACCTATGGCCAGCAGTGGGTCTCCTCTTGCAGCCAGCTGGCATTGGCTCTATTGGACATGGGGGAAGCTTCCATCAGCTTCTCACAGAAGCCACCCCTGTACCCCCCCATTACCAACACCTATGCAAACCCAATACAATCACACAAAGTCATTCATATTACTATTTGCTTGAAGTCAGAGATATCAGTACTTTGCTGAATTAGATGCATGAATCAAAATATTTGACAAAAGATTAACAACATTAGGCAATTAGAAATACAAATTATAATGATTTTGCAATAATGATTTTTTACATCTGTTTATGGCTTTACACAGTTGGAAATAAACAGAAACCAACAAATGATGATCCTGGGAGTGTAGAGAAAAGTAAAGCCTATCAATCTTAACAGTCTAAAGCTGCAAGTTGAAGCTCTCTGTGTATTTCTGTTAGTATGATACAATCAAATAGCTTGTGTTAGCAATATGTATGTATGTATGTAGCACAAGTCAGCTGGTGCAGAAATCTCTGAATGCACAATCTGAAGACAACCATACAACACATAAGTCTGAAGTGATAGAAGTTCTTGGGGATTGCTAAGTTTTGGAGGAAAAAAAAAAAAAGAAAAATAATTCTGTAATTACATTGTAATTCTTACAAATATAAATGGATACTAAATACTGTAAATTTATATATAACCAAATAATAATTATGCTTTATATTTGAAAGAGTCATCAAGGAACTGAAACAGGTAATTAAACTGACTCATCTGCTTTCATCAAATTTGTAAAAGTATATAATAAAGTCAGGCAGAAACATGAGATTGGGGTATACACCATGTTCCCTGGAAATCATTAAGAGTTATATTGTTTATAAATATATATATGTGAGACTATATAAGTATGCAGGATCCAAAGAACTTTGTATTAGGCAAGTCTATTCATTTCAGCACTGTAAGCCTGGGTGACAGTCATTGATGATCTCAGCCTTAGATTCGTATTAGGGACTAACCTATCCCACCCAAGACTGTCATTATACAGGCTGAGTCTGCCCCTACTCACCATAATATCCCTCTCACAGAATCATAGAATAGTTAGGGTTGGAAAGGACCTGAAGATCATCTAGTTCCAACCCCCCTGCCATAAGCAGGGACACCTCACTCTAAACCATGTCACCCAAGGCTCTATCCAACCTGGCCTTGAACACTGCCAGGAATGGAGCATTCATAACGTCCTTGGGCAACCCATTCCAGTGCCTCACCACCCTAACAGGAAAGAATTTCTTCCTTATATCCAATCTAAACTTCCCCTGTTTAAGTTTGAACCCCTTGTCCTGTCACTACAGTCCCTAACAAAGAGTCCCTCCCCAGCAGCCCTATAGGCCCCATCAGACACTGGCAGGCTGCTATGAGGTCTCCACACAGCTTCTCTTCTCCAGGCTAAACNCCCCTGTTTAAGTTTGAACCCATTACCCCTTGTCCTGTCACTACAGTCCCTAACAAAGAGTCCCTCCCCAGCAGCCCTATAGGCCCCATCAGACACTGGCAGGCTGCTATGAGGTCTCCACACAGCTTCTCTTCTCCAGGCTAAACAGTCCCAGCTTTCCCAGCCTGTCTTTGTATGGGAGATGCTCCAGTCCCCTGATCATCCTCGTGGCCCTCCTCTGGACTTGTTCCAACAGCTCCATGTCCTTTTTATGTTGAGGACACCAGAACTGCACACAATACTCCAAGTGAGGTCTCACGAGAGGAGATTAGAGTGGCAGGATCACCTCCTTCGCCTTGTTGGTCATGCTTCTTTTGATGCAACCCAGGATACGGTTGGCTTTCTGGGATGCAAGCACACACTGAAGCTGGCTCATGTTGTTTCTCATCGAACAACACACCCAGGTCCTTCTTCGCAGGGCTGCTCTCAATCTCCTCTTTTCCCAACCTGTAGCTGTGCCTGGGATTGCTCCCACACAGGTGTAGGACCTTGCACTTGGCATGGTTAAACTTCATGAGGTTGGCATCAGCCCACCTCACAAGCATGTCAAGGTCCCTCTGGATGGCATTCCTTCCCTCCAGTGTATCCACCGAACCACACAGCTTGGTGTCATCTGCAAACTTGCTGAGGCTGCTGAGGTTGCACTCAATCCCACTGTCCATGTCAGGGACAAAGATATTGAATAAGACCGGTCACAGCACCAGTCCCTGAGGGACACCACTCGTCACTGGTCTCCCGCCAGACACTGAGCCATTGACCACAAGTCTTTGCGTGTGGCCATCTAGCAAGTTCTTTACCCACCGAGTGGTCCGCCTATCAAACTGATGTCTCTCCAGTTTAGAGACAAGGATGTTGTGTGGGACAGTGTCGAACACTTTGCACAAGCCCAGGTAGATGACATCAACTGCTCTACCCCTGTCCTTCAGTTCTGTAACCACATCATAGAAGGCCACCAAATTGGTCAGGCAGGATTTGTTCTTAGTGAAGCCATGCTGGCTGTCACCAAGCACCTCGTTGTTTTTCATGTGCCTTAGCATGCCTTCCAGGAGTATCTGCTCCAAGATTTTGCCAGGCACAGAGGTGAGACTCAGTGGTCTGTAGTTCCCTGGGTCATCCATTTTCCCCTTCTTGAAAATGGGGGCTAAATTTCCCTTTTTCCAGTCTTTGGGAACTTTCACTCTGATGAAAAAAGCAGGAGCACTGCCACCAGAGTGGGCAAACCAGGCTTGATGCATCAGCCACAGCTGGTGCAGCAGTTCATATGGAAGGATGCCTCTTTGCAGCAGGTATAATCCCCTGGCTGAGTGGAGAGTCTGTGTAACTGAGTAACCAGGCACCATTCTGAATGTGCATGAGTCCATGGGACCTGATGAAATCCATCCGCGGGTCCTGAAGGAGTTGGCAAATGAAGTTGCTAAGCCACTGTCCATCATGTTTGAAAAATCATGGCAGTCAGGTGAAGTTTGTGGCGACTGGGAAAAGGGAAATATGACCCCCATTTTCAAGAGGGGGAAAATGGATGGTTCAAACTTAAACAGAGAGGTTTAGATTGGATATAAGGAAGAAATTCTTTCCTGTTAGGGTGGTGAGGCACTGGAATGGGTTGGCCAGGGAGGTTGTGAGTGCTCCATCCCTGGCAGTGTTCAAGGCCAGGTTGGATGAAGCCTTGGGTGGCACAGTTTAGTGTGAGGTGTCCCTGCTTATGGCAGGGGGGTTGGAACTAGATGATCTTAAGGTCCTTTCCAACCCTAACTGTTCTATGATTCTATGATTCTGTGACCATCTGCACAGGTCAAAGGCACTCACCACACCTGACTCTCATGACAGTACCATGGGCACTTGCCTGACAGCAAAGGCTGCAGCTCCAGCTGGGGGACTGTAGCATCTACACCACAATGGCCAAGGCCTGCACCCAGAAGCAGCTGCTGAAGGAAGAGGCTGCAGTGCAGACCTTATGGTGAAGGAAGTGCCTAGATCTTTCTCCTGGGGCAGGGACAGGCAACAGACTTGCTGCAGACTTTATCTTAACTGGGCCCTCCCTGTGGAGGACCTCCTGCAGCAAGTGGTCTGAGCTGCAGCAAGTGGTGAGAAGGCTGAGTAACATCAGGGAACCTGAGAGTTAGATACAGGGTTCCAAGCACAGTCTGCAGTGCCATGGCCAAACAGTCAAAAACTTCCCCAGCAGTAAATACGGAAAGGATGGAGGGCAGTAATGCAGAAGAATGGAAGCTTTCAACAGCAAGGACCTGTAGTTTAAGAGACTTCCCCCAAAGCCTGAGGTGACCTTGCAGAATCTCTTTGCCAATCTACAGACTGAAGAGGAAAGATCCACCATATCAGGAGACACACTGGAGCTGAGTAAGGCAACCTGATCTACTCTCCATGTAACAACCAACACAACTAAGAAAAGGCAATTGGCAGTAGTATTAGGTGACTCTCTTCTGAGAGGTACAGAAGTGCCCATTTGCCAACCTGACATGCTTCCTGGAGAGGTGTACCAGGGTCTTGTATCAGGGATATCACAAAGCCACTACCAAACCTTGTACAATCGGCTGACTATTATTTGCTGCTGCTGTTTCATGTAGGCACCAGTGACACAGCCAGGAACTGGCTGAGGAGTATCAACAAGGATTACAGAGCCCTGGGAGCAGCCATAATGAACTCTGGAGTGCATGTGTTTTTTTCACCCGTCATTCCAGTAAAAAGGAAGCTGTTTGAAAGGGCCAGTTGGATATGGCAATTCAACAAATGGTTACAGGACTGGTGCCACAGACATAGGTTCATCTACTTAGACCATGGGATTCATGCTGAGAAACCTGGTCTACTCTTCTACCAGGAGGCTTACGTGGAATGAGCTCCTGGACAACCCCCAACATAAAACTGAAACCTACAGAAGATGGAAGCAAAGACAGGGAGAAATAAGGAGAAATTGTCTGAGCATTCAGGGAACAGGTTAGGAAAGCAGGTTGAGAAGGTGATTATCCCTCTATACTCAGCACAAGACTCCACCTGGAATACTGCATTCAGCTATGGGGCATTCAACATACGAACCTGCTGGAGTCCAAAGGAGTGCCATGAAGATGATCAGAGGACTGGAGCACCTCTCCTGTGAAGACAGGCTTAGAAAATTGGGGTTGTTTAGCCTGGGGAAGAGAAGGTGCTGAGCGGACATTATAGCAGCTTCCAGTACCTAAAATGGGTACAAGAAATATGTAGCGGGACTTGTTATAAGGAGATGTAGTGCCAGGAAAAGGGGTAATGGCATTAAGCTGAAAGAAGGTAGATTTCAATTAGATATAAGGAAGAAGTGAGTCACTATACCAGAATAAAGTCACTATAAGTGAACCATTCTGTGATTATATGAAATGTGTCTTTCTATAAAAATAACCAAAAAACAAAACCCAAAAATTCTACAGATGAGTGTAATGGATTGAATTTCCTTTCATTTTACTTCGACATTTCACATTTCCTTTCCTTGAATTGAATTTTTGTCTGCTCTTATGAAGGACTTCTCTGATCTTCCTCTTAGTAAGTATAACATAATCCATAGACAAATATGTAAAATAAAACAAAAATGTGAAGATGAAAAAAGAATTGGCTTAAGGGAATGACAGGAAAAGAGGCAAAGTGTACATTTTCACAGAGAAAATTAAAAAAAAAAAAAAAATGTGAAAATGAAAAAAGAATTGGCTTAAGGGAAAGAAAAGAAAAAAGGCAAAGTGTACATTTTCACAGAGAAAATTAAAAAAAAAAAAAAAATGTGAAAATGAAAAAAGAATTGGCTTAAGGGAAAGAAAAGAAAAAAGGCAAAGTGTACATTTTCACAGAGAAAATTAAAAAAAAAAAAACAAAACTGAAAACCAAACAAAACACAGATATTTAAGACAAAAGAAGAATGATTAAATAAGGAGCATAAATGTTCATAAAGTATACTTTTAGCATCCTAAAACCAGGTCAAACATGTTTATGAAAAGTTTAGAGGCAGATAAACAACAAAGAGTGCACACAGTCTTCAATCATCTTGCACATTCCTCTACATTGTAAAAAAAAAAAAAAATCAAGTTCATTGAGATATTGAAGTATAAGCCTCAAACATATGCTCCAAAACTCTGGATTTTTTTAATATTATTTTATTTTTTAAGAAATACTCTCTTTTTAAGAAATACTCTCTAGTTTTCCTATTTTCTTCTTAAAACACAGTAATACTCTTAAGATCTACATGTTGCAGGGGATGTACAATCTGCCACATAGTGTGGATAAAGATCAGTTATGAGAACCAGTACAAGTTCCTATGAGTGAAATAAATTTGATAGAGTATGACTAAAGTTTCCCCATGTGTCTTGTAGTAGCCTGTACAGCTGTGAATATTATTGCTTGAATTCTTTATCCTCTAAATATTTATAAAAAAAAGACTCATTAGAAGTAACTGTTAACTAAATTCAAAAGAACTCAGAATACATTAGTCTACTCTCAGCATACAGAGCTCTGTGCTTATCACTTGTCAGTGATACCACAAAGTTCAAGAGATGCCGAGCTGTGTTAATAAATTATTACAAAAGTAAGATAATATATTTGATACACGTGTTTCCATCAGGAGCTGATAAGTCTAAATAGGACATATTATTATTGAAGTATTCAAATAGCATTGTATGACAAAAACAAACCACAAAATATATTAAGGCAACATTTTCCTCGATCAAAAACTATTTATAATAAACAGGATTAAAAAAAAAGAAATCCACAAAAACTGCCTTTTTAGAAAAGGCTTTTTTTTTCTTTGCATCAAATATATGCTAATCAGCAGTCCTAGCACTTTGATCATTTTAGAAAACAAATTATTGACAGACATTTAAGAGAAAAGACAGAAAGGGAAAGCAGTGTATTTTACATGTATACTTTCTAGGTACTGTCTATTTATTTACTTTGTAGGCTTTTAATTACAGATTCTGTTTGAATTTTAATAAAGCTAACCCTTATTTAGAAACATTGTAAATACTTCTCCACTCAATTCATCTATAAAAAGTACTAAACAGACTGATCTGCAAAATATAAACACGGCCACCCAGAAATTACTTGTACTGTTAGCATCGTCTCTAGATCAGAGTTAGAAATCCTGTTCACTAACTGACAACACCTGTTAATACACCTTCAGTTTGGACTAACAGCAACATGCTGGAGAAGATTTGAGATCAACTACTACATCCTAAGTGAACTACGTAATTGCAAAATTCTCATGTTTTGCATTCCTTCCTTATTCTCCTGGGTGGGAAAGGGTGGGAAGGGGACGACACACCAATATTTAATTAGCTATATAAAGTGGATCAGCTTTAGCTGCATCCTGAAGTCCTCACCAAGGAAGTAGGATTTACAAGTCCATATTCCTGTTCCAAAAAGCAGGACTTGACCTGTAGGCAGGATCTGACAATCTACCTGTTATGTGAAAATGGTGACTACCTGGCTATTGGGAAACAGTGTCTAGCCAGAGCCAAAAATGTCTGGTTGCTGCCTGTCCCTTCTGTTATGCTCTATTTGGTAGTCATGATCTGAGGAGGCCTAAGACACTAAATCCAACTGGTGAGATAGGCAAGAGAAAGCCTTGCTGAAAATGCCTCTGGGGTTAGGTGTGAGGTTGGGTTTTGAGCATCTTGCACAAGCAGGACGTAGGCAGTTCTGACATGCCCGCTGGCAGGAACTATGTGGACTTAAGCATCACTGGGGCAACTACAGGTAACAGCAGATAAGTAGAAGTTTTAAGTATCTTAGAAGCAGTTAAATGCTGCTGAAAGAGAATGGAGATTAAAACCTTCCGTGTATAATTTTTAAAATGGAACTTAAATGCATTGAAAATATCATCCTGATAACTCAAAAGTGAATTTAAATATATAGCATAAACGCATTGCATTCTTTTTGTCCTACAATATCCTAATAATTATTTTTTAATATATTACATGTTCAATTATGTATGCCTTTACAGCAGCTTCATAGCAGGAAACTCCAGCTGAATAAAGCTAATGGAACAGAGCAGAAAATCAAACTCTTTGTCTAGTTTGATTTAATCTCTAATTCACATTCCTAAAAGGTTAGAGAGATGCAGAAGTGGACACAAAGATTAAGGATATCAAATGTCCAGACTTTTGGTCCAATCTAGTCAGAATGCTGCTGTTTCATTGAGTATTGACATTACAAGGTCTGAACGGTCTGTCCTGGTTTAGCAAAGCCAACAGTCTTCCACCTATTAGCAGTCAACCCAAGAGACTGCCCATGCATTTTAGCACAAGTATACTATTAAGCACATAAACAGACACTGTATACTTTGCTAAAGCAGTGCATTAACATTTTGAAGGCGAGAACTTTCAAGACAACAAGGTTTATTGTTATAAATATCCTCCAAAATATGACTTTTCATAAATGTGTGACTGTTTTCAACTATGTTGACAACAGCACCATGTCCCCTGAAGTTATTTCAGAGTCCTGACTGTGTGTAGAGCTGATTCCAGTGTCAGAGTCTGTATCGTTTATGTCCAGATTAGTCACTCTATGAACGTCAGGAGCAGCAATTCTGTTACTGGACATGACACTACCCTTGGATGGTTCTTCATTTGATGGAAGCCTAGTTTCAATGTTGTCTTTAACATGTAGTAAATTAAATTCTTCTGCAAGAAGTTCATATTCTTTTTCTTTCTTTTGAAGTAGCGAGTCCCTGTATGTAAGTTCTTTCTGAATGCAGCTCAGGTATGAGTTGATTCTTAGACCATCTTTCATACTTTTTTCCAGCTCACATTTTACACTTTCCAAATTTGTGTTTCCCAGTTCACCATTAGCAGCTCCTTCTGTGCGAACATCATCTCCATTTTTTTCTGTGCATATACCGTGTACCTCTCTTTCAATTTCAGCACACAGCTTCTCTATTAATTGTTTGTGATGTTTCAGCCTCTCTTCGACCTGTAAAATACCCTCACTTTTGCTCAAGTAGTCATACATCTCTTTTTGATCATCTGGTCTACTCCCTTGCTGCTCAGCCTCACCTGGACTGATCATTAAATAGGAGTCCTGCACATAATTTTCTCCATCATTGGCTACACGATCTAGATGGAATTTTGCTTCACATTCTTCAATTTCCATATCTAGTTCCTTCATTCTAAGGACTTGTTGATGAATAGTATGATCTTGGGAAATGATCAGATGAATCAATGTCTCCATATTATCTCTCTCTTGCTGAACACTGTCCTGTTTAAGCTTGGCCAGCTTTCGGAAAGTCTTCCTCACAATTTTCTTTTGCTTGTCTATTGGCAACATCTTCATGTAATTTGCTGGACTGAGCTCCCACTGTTTTTCTACATTTTGTACTACCTTAGCTTCAGCTGTCTTCCACAATGGAAATGAAAGGAAAGCATCTGACTTTACCAACACAAAATGCAAATTAGACTGCTCTTCCCCCCAGGCCTTCCAAAGTCTCAGGATCTTTGTTAAGGGAGGAAGTACTCGCTCTGAGCCTCTCCATTTTTCAACAATACAATAATCACTTGGTTTTCCAAAAAGGACTTTTTTCTCTCCAAATGTTGCCTGATGTTCCTCAAGCAGTGCTTGAATCACTTCTGCGCAAGTTGTGCGCTTTGTAAGGCCACATACAATCTTCTCTTCCTGGCAAACCCAAACCACAATTTCTCTTTCATTTGAAGCCATGTCCTTGTTGGGAGACCTGGAAGACAAGAAAAGACCAAATATAAATTACATATCAACAGCGCAGACTGTGCAAATAATAACTGTAATTCTGATGTGACTACCACATTGAAAAATTCCAGTACTGCTGTACAAGACAATATACTTGTTTAAATTATATGAAGAAGTTATCTTTGGCTTTAGCAACATTTCAGCTACTGCTTTATTATTATTATTATTAGTCCAGATGAATGGGAACCTCACACAAAATGTCCTTTATAAAGTTTAGGTTTTGTGTGCTTCTTGTAAGTGTGTATTAACAGCAAGTGATCATAGAATCATAGAATCATAGAAGAGTTAGGGTTGGAAAGGACCTTAAGATCATCTAGTTCCAACCCCCCTGCCATAAGCAGGGACACCCCACTTTAAATCATGTCACCCAAGGTTTCATCCAACCTGGCCTTGAACACTGCCAGGGATGGAGCATTCATAACGTCCTTGGGCAACCCATTCCAGTGCCTCACCACCCTAACAGGAAAGAATTCCTTCCTTATATCCAATCTAAACCTCCCCTGTTTAAGTTTGAACCTGTTACCCCTTGTCCTGGATTATTTTCTAGACTGTTCCTTGGCTAACATAACTTTCAGAACTGCGTATCTGTTTTCATCACATACACATTGTGCAAACATTTGTAAGTTCTTAATATCANTTATTTTCTAGACTGTTCCTTGGCTAACATAACTTTCAGAACTGCGTATCTGTTTTCATCACATACACATTGTGCAAACATTTGTAAGTTCTTAATATCACAGATGCTTCTGGAAGGAAAAATCATGCCTTTAAATATGCACTGAACATAGATGGACTAAGAAAAGATGATTGAACACCACCTAAGATAGACAAACTTGATGATAGGATAAATCTAAAGCTCTTCTGACATACATGCACCCACACAAGCATAAACA
>NDXB01020589.1:0-14235 GCA_002631895.1 Agapornis roseicollis
GGTTATATTTCCCCTTTTCCAGTCTTTGGGAACTTCACCTGACTGCCATGATCTTTCAAATATGATGGACAGTGACTTAGCAACTTCACTCGCCAGCTCCTTCAGGACCTGCGGATGGATTTCATCAGGTCCCATGCACTTGTGCATGTTCAGGTTCTTAAGATGGTCTCGAACAAGATCTTCTCCTACAGTGGGCCCAAGGTCTTCATTCTCACAGCTGCCTTCCAAGACTTGGGTGGTGCAGTCAGAGCCTTTCCTGTTGAAGACCAAGGCAAAGAAGTCATTAAGAACCTCAGCCTTCTCCAAATCCTGTGTAGCCAGTTCACCCAATAGCTTCCGGAGGGAGCCTACGTTGTCCCTGGTCTATCTTTTTTTCGCAATGTACCTATAGAATTCCTCCTTGTCATCCTTAAGTATTATGTTTGTTCATGGTGTTAACTGCTTACCTACTGGTCATTGATTCTCTCTTCTATTTAGTCACTTTTTTAGTCCACAAGAAAATAAGAGTGGAAGAAAACTATTCAAACATTGCTGCTTTATATAGCTGCACTTCCATTGTCATAAGAGCCATATTGGAATTCTTTAAACAATATATTTCAGTGAAAATTCACAGCTTTTGAGACAATCAGTTTTGCATACTTTACATCACCAGCTATTACAGTTTCAATGAACTCACCCAAGCTCCTTCTCTGACTGTATGGGCAAGCTCAACATGAGGGATTTCCAACCATAATTGTCTCTTTTGGGCCCTTTTGCAAAGGGATCATTACAAGCAGCAGGTCTTTTGCTTTCTTCCTCATATGCTGTAAACAAAAGAAACTGTATTAGAAGCTTACCAAGGTTTCCTTCTTTCTGAGTCCTCTCATAAGGTCCTGAATACATGGTAGAGCTCAGCAGAGGGGTGATACTGATGTCAAAAGAAAGACAGCGTTCATAGTGAATTGTTCTTCCCTGCTGTTTAGCAAATCACTTACAAGCTGATTTTGATTTCTTCACATGGTTTTGACATTTTTTCGGTATTAGCCTGGATAATTACCTGGGAGCATGTCTGATCTGCTGTTTGTCCTGATGGCTCAGTACTCAACTTCTGTGTTGTACAGCTGGTCACCTAATTAATGGAAGACCATTTTTTTCTGGCTGAATAATATAACAGATACATTTTGAATAGGAATTTTGAAGGGAATAAGCAGGCGGAGTAAAATTTAAAGGACTTGTAGGATTAAGAAAAATTTTGTAGGTTGTTGCAGTTTTATTATTCCTCACAAATCTCAGTGTGGCATCATAAGTAAAAGCAAATTGTGCTGCTGCTTTTTATTAATGAAAATATTAACAAATGTGAACAAGGAAGATTTTTTTATTATTTTCACTTTCTTATCTCTAGCCAAAGCACTTTTCTTGCACTGTGCTCAGCATTTGCATCTGGATACTTCTGAAATGATCTTGTTGAAGTGGAGAGGCATCATTTACAGTTTAAAAATATACAGTAAGAAAGAGGGTGGGGCTTCTGAGCTCTCTGAAGAAATAACACTAGTTCCTTCTTGAAGAGATACGGGCTTTTTTCAGTTGTCTCTCAGCCCAGAAGGTTGTGGCACAGGCTGGTTTTGATCTTCAGTCATATCCCAGCATTTTCCAGTCAGGATCAGAATCACATCAGCCACATTTCTTAGATTTGCTCTGGATTGTGTCTTGCCCCACTCTACTTTTCATTGTCCTTGACCTGTTTGAGAAGTTAATGACTTTTCACTATTGTAGTAAAAAACACAAGTTCTTACAAATATTGATGCTACTTGTGCACTCTCTTGTTTGTCATGCAGATAGAAGAAAGACTCTTATCCCTTTCCTCTAGTCTGGCAAATCTGAACTGCTTTATTTTGCCATTGCATTTAGGATGCTGGTTATGTGTTTGTATGTGTTCACTTGGACTAAGAATTTTTCAGTTGCTGTTTTTTCTAAGAACTGCTATATTTTAATTCTCCTCCCTTTTCTGAGGCTCTGTCTTACACTTGAATTTCTGCTTTCATCTTGACTAGGCTAACTGCAAAGTCTAAATTCATATAGTCTCAGCATCCTGCTTGGAAGCCAGCAGCTGAAATCCTGCTTGGAAGCTACAGTTCACTGCCTACAGGGAAT
The DNA here is from genome assembly GCA_002631895.1 of Agapornis roseicollis. Taxonomy (NCBI): domain Eukaryota; kingdom Metazoa; phylum Chordata; class Aves; order Psittaciformes; family Psittacidae; genus Agapornis; species Agapornis roseicollis. Next base: position 2,131 of record NDXB01020589.1, read on the forward strand.
GTCCTCTGTTGTAGCAGTCCATTGTCATCTATTTTACTTTTTATTGTGTGTTTGAGGGGGGAACCCTCATATTGCTGTTGCCTTTGTGTTTTGTTTTGTTTTGTTTTACTTATTCGCAAAATCTGTGTGAAAGATGGCAAATTTGGGGTTTTATTCCTGAAGAACATGCTGAAAGCTTATTTCTCCATTTAACAATATACTTCATCTTTTATTTTCCCTTGGAAATGGATTTGATCAATGTGATTCTGTATTCTAAACTGGAAGATGATGTGGATCCTTTGCCTCTTACTGATGCATGTTAAATGCCCACTTGAGAGTTTCTTTTCACTTTTGCAATTCTTTATGCCCTATATATAATTTTATGGTGATTTCTTTCATATCAGAAGTGATCTTGAATACACTGATGTAAAAAGCCTTGCTGATGAAAGTCAGTTGAAATACAAACACTAATGTAAGATTGTGCCTTCTCTTTGACACTATAGCTGTGCAATATCCACTGGAATGCCCATCAAGTGATGGTGTCATGAGGGTAGAGATGAATCAAAAAGTTTTAAGAAACTCAAAGAAACTCCTCTGGCTGAAGCAGGAAATATGTACATAAAATACGTATCATAGCTAAACAATGTTGTAGAAACATGCAGGACATGGTAATACATTATATATATACATATATATATATAAAAATAATGGAGTGAGAGGGAGCAGCACTAATGGCCTTTTTCTTCATGCCAAAGTTATCACAAAAACCTGATTTTTGTTGAAACCCTAATAATTCCCAATCTCATCAGAAAGCTTGAACTTGATGAAAGAGGACATCCTGATGAAATTTTGTTTAATTGACAGTACTTTGAAATGCTTAAATAACAAGTTAAAGTTTCTGAATTCACAGAACATTGACAGAGTAAACTAACAGTCAGAAAATGTAGCAACCAGGATGTTAGCTGATCTGGAATCATTCCTTGCACTTTTCAATAAGGAAGCTCAAATTTTTAGAACACTATGTAGTTCAGAAGAAATCACTGGATGTTCTGCTGGGTTTTATTTAATCCATTGTTGGACTTGTTCATCTCCATTTAGTAGAAATGCATACAGACTAAAAATAAGCAAAGGATGCGCTATGATTATCATGTTAATCTGAGGGTTTTATTTTCATTCTGTTTTCACTCTCTCTGTCTTACATGTACACATTGTCACAGCTCAGATAAGTGAGCCTTTCTTTGAAAGGGCCTTTCGTTGGTAGCATCCTGGTATATGTTCTGTATATCTATTTTTGATGGATGACATACTGTTTTGCTCAAAAAGAAAATAAATATAATAAAAGTAAGTATCATGTTATTTGCCCACCTTCTCCCTATTTAGTTAAAATATGAATTGTTTGTACAGCCTGCATTCCTAGGGACTCCTGATCTTTGCCCATGGACCCATTATGTAAGCACTAACCAAACATATAGTAAGAAGACCATCTCTGGGTCAGAATTCAGGGCTGTGAGCAAGTGAAGGAAAAGCCAACAAATTGGTATTTCTTGAATAGGACATTAATCTATTCTTACAGCATTATGTATTTTAACTCTTTCATATTTTTAATTTAATTTACAGTTCATAAATAGTTTGTGCTGGAACAAAAAGTTCCATGTTACAAAGCCAAATGTCATCAAAGGTATTTGAATTATTTCTGGGCAATTTCACTGTGAAACTTGTATTTAATTGTCATAGCATCTTTTAAATATACCTTATCACTATGTTTCTTCTGTGTTTCTCATCAAAACTAATAAACTGTCTTTACAGGCCATGCATAAAATTCACAGAGAAGGAAATGGGTCATATTAATGGTACATTTTTATAGGTATATTACAAAAGTTTTGTATGCCATCTAAACCTCCTGATTCTCCTTTAGCTAACATGTAAATGCAACTGAGTGCTTCCGTGTATAAATTATGGCTTGAAGCAAATAGTGCCAGATCATGCATTTGAGAGAAATTAATATTTTTCACACATATTCCAATTTGAGAAGGTTTTGTCCATGCTGAAATACTTTATTTTCTCTGCTTGACATTTTTCTCAGGATCATCTGAAGCAGCAAACCATTCTAGTAACCCTCAATGTTAGTCCATACTTAGGGTGCTTCGAACTGGTGTTGCCTGTTCTACATATGCAACATAATTCAAGGTCCCAGGGATCTCAGTGTACACATGGAGTGTCATGTGTATATATATATATATGTATATATATATATACACACACTCTGGATTGAATGAAAATGCTACTTGCTATTGAAGACACTGAGAAACAGTCAAATCCCTGGAAGCAGAAAAAGGAAATGGCAGCGACCTCTATCACAAACACCAGCAATACAGGGCAGGAAAAGAGCATAAATAACAACCTAAGTCTCATGCACAAATGAAACAACACTGAAAACAAAATGGGGACTGAGGTAGCAAATTGGGTAGAGAGGGGAAGGGAGGATGGATTTTGTTATTTGCTTCCTTCTGTATTCAGAGTAACATAACTACTTTGTGAGTAGCCACAGCTGCTGGGAAGGAATGAAAGAAATGGCTAACCACTACTGTTAAAGAAAAGGGTGACAACATATTTATAACTGGCTGCCAAAAGTGCTTTGTTGATAAAGAGCTTTTCATGCACATTTGATATTTCTGCCTCCTGAGAAAAACCAATGAATCTCTGAGTGGAAATATGCAGTTTTCTATAATGAGAGAAGTCATAAATGTACCTTTATGAATATTCAGGAATTTAGTGAAAGCAGTAGTTTTCCACAGACAAGACAGCTGATGAGGTAAAATCAGGGTTTATTTTATTTTTCTGATTTCATTTTTTAACTCAGATTTGTAAATATAAAGCATTTGGAAGAAGATTCAAGATGTTAAACAACATGAATTATTATTTTATTACTTTGCTGAGAAAAATAAACTATATTGTAGATATTTCTGCCAACAGATTAGAAAAACTAATGACATTTTGAAAGTTTTGGAACAAATTCCATCTTATTTAAATAATTTCCACTTTAATGAAAACAAAACAATAAGGAAGGAAAAAAACATCCACTCTGCCTTGATGAGGTAGCTACCAAATTTAGACACTGGACGTATGCAATTACATCACTGGGAATCTCTAATGTGAGACCTTGGTACATTCCAGTCCCGGTCCTTGCTCAGGGGATATGAACACTGTGTTCACGTACAGGTGTTCTCCATCTATGGCTGGAAATTCCAGCTTGCACGGATTCCCAGCCAACCTCTGCACTGGTGCAGCTCAGCCCTCAGTACATAACTGGGACAGACAGCACCACCACAGCTTGTTCTGCCAAGAGCCTTCTTTTGGGAATGTCAGGAATGCCCTCAGCATTTATTCAGTAGGAAGCTATTGGCTGAAAGCACACAGCAGCAATTGCGTTTGTTTCTTTAAGAAAGAAATTCAGGTCTCTTCAAAACAGAGATGTGCTGCTTAGTTATGTGGGTAGACAATTTGTTTGCAGTGATATTAAGTCCCTTAAACAGAGATCAACTTTTGTATATCTATTTTTACTGTTTGTATCTTGTATACAAAGTAATGCCTTTTAGGCCGACTGTAGCTGATATCTATTCAGAAATAATTTCAATACATTGGAATCTAACAATAGTTACAATGATGAATTATTGTGGGGAATGGCAGATCAGAATTCTAAGAAGTGATAAGTTTAAAGACTTTCTTTTTTTTTTGCTGTCTTGTGTTAAAAACAAAAAAAAATTAACAAATCTTAAATATCAAGATGAGTGATTCATATAGGTGCATGATGCTGGATAGCCAGTAGTGAGGAAGGACCAGAAATTTGCTTCTGAGACCAAGTCATGACCCATTTAGAATGTGAATATGGTTTGACAGTGAAAAAAAGATAATAAATCTTTAACTTTGGGTGTGTTTTTTAATGAGGAAAAGTTTGTATTAGCAAATGTATATATTAAGTCATCAAGAGGTGTAAAACTTTGAGGCTGCCCATAAGCAGCTCTATTAGGAAAATGACTAAAAACATCCAGACAAATTTTCAGTGTCTTACAAAAGTGCATTCCTATGGCTTCCTTGGGGCTTGTTACAGCAAGTGCTGAGCACTCCAGCCTAAAGGCACTAGTTCTATTAACTTCAATTGTATTAATTATGTGTGTAAATCTAAACAAGCCCTTAAATTGTCTGAAGATTTGACACCTTCCAAGTTCAAGCATCTGCAGCAGCTATGATGTAAACAGTAGTGTATGTGTACAGCACAGGACACAGAAATAACAGGATAGACTATTGACTAAAACTATTTTTTCTGTCTTTTTCTGAGCTAGAATTATCCCAAGAGATTTTATGAATTAAGACCATACTCAAAGGTAGCTATTTGTGAGGCACATATATGTTGCTCCTTTCTCATTGCAGCATGCAGTAGGTACTGCTAGCATATAATTTCTTACCATGATGGGAGGCTTATATTCAGTCTACATGGGGTTTTTGTCTGGTAAGCTGACTGCCAAGCCTGAAAAGACAAGATTCTGCATAAAACCCCATAGTACTGCACCATCATGTCTGCATGAATGCATTTATGCGTTTAACAACTGGAATTTGTGGATAGGATAGCAGAGAACAGCTGTACTCTCTGAAGTAGGTTCCTGCTGTAACTGCCTGTTGTAGACTACCATGATTTTGCTTCTTCACCCTGCAGCTTCTAGGCTGGTGTCAAATTCAGGTGTTTCCTTCATTGTTTTTGAATCATTCTTCCTCCACCACACCTCTTTCCCCTCAGAGAAGAAACTAGCAGTGCAGCTGTTGTCATGAAAATCCTATGTACTTTTACCTAAGTTTATTTCCTACATTTATACATATATGTGTGTTTGTGAGTATACGCATGCATTTTTAAAAGTGTGCATATTTCTGTGTGCAGAGTAAGGCTGAAAAGATATAGAACACACCACAGAGGCTTTCACTTTACCACAGAAGCAATATATAGTAATCTTCATGTATGTAAACTGTGACCTAGGGCCTGACCTAGGGTTAAAACTTCAATGAATATACAACTACTTAAATAATTGGTTTATTTTAACTGGTCTGATACACTTCCAATTCCACACAATTTGACTGAAAGCCAGGTGTTTGACAGATTAACCAAAGGGTGTTTATGTGCCCAAATAGAAATGAAAAAATTTAGCTTTTGGCCAGCAGCTACAATATGCATACAGACATACATATGTGTGTATGCACTGACTCTAAAAATTATGTCTCAAATTTCTGTATAGCCAGTGGTTTGAGAAAATTGATTCTTACTCCTGGGATGAAAGTATGTACTTCATGTTTCATCTTTGCTGGAATTAATTCCTACCAAATATTTCTGATTACACTGGGTTTCCTCTGAGACAGGAGAACAGGAGGCCATGAATGATTGAAATTTAACTAACGGGACCACTGAAACAATCAAATCCTCCTCTGCTGTTAGCTTTTGTTTAGTTTGACAGACCAAAAAGAGGCATTAGGGAACTGGTATTTTTATTTAATTAATTATGAACCAAGTTACATCATCTTTGCCATGTCTTTTATCACTGGCAGAAATTCATGTACTTTATCATTTGTTAATAGAATGGTGAACAGTTAACACACAATTCCTTATAGGAGAAAAGTCTCACATGGTCTTCATTTTCTGGTTTGGAATCACAGAAATATTACTGCTGGCATTTTACTAAAAAGACTGATATGTCTTTGAAGTGGAGCAAAGCCTCTGTCATCATGTTCTACCAAATAACACTACAAATCGTCATTAAACACTTTTCATGAATTTTCTTTTAATAGACTTCCATTTTGAAGTAGGAAAAAAAATGTAAGGTAATGATTTGAAAAGATAAAATACCACACGCTGTTTTGCAGGAACTTCATGGTAACTCTAAGGGAACATGCTAACTCTGCAGGAAGCAAAAGTATCCAACCTATAAATTGTGTTATCATTATCTCTGTTATCTCTTAATAAATGTGGAAAGAATATTGCAAATATCTCACCAGACATATTCTCTTTATTGAATAAAGTGAAATAGGCATAAGAACTGCTGCTTCATTTCACATTTTCTTGTGAAAGCACTTTGCAAGGTTTTATATTTACCACAGGTTGCTTTTGCAAATATAACCATCTCTTTATAATTTGGAAAGAGAAAGAGTTGTATTTTGCTTTTTGTTTGTGTCTTCATGACATGCACATGTATCGAGTATCTTATTCTTCTCAGACTCTTATTCTCAACCAGCTGTTCCTGGCTACTGATCAATGTAGGTTGGGTATCGATTCTGTATGGCAGTAAGGAGTGTTATCTGTTTTATGATATATACAATGACATTGATGAACAGGCCAAAGGAAAAGAAATAAAACTGTTGCATTCACTCATATCCTAACTGCATGATTGCACAAGATGCAAGAGGCTTTGTTGGTCTGCTTTTACTATGTCTATCCAGCTTTCAACCCCCCCAGTTTGCTGGCTCGGTTGAACTGACAATATAGCAAAGAGAAAATAACAGTCCAGCAGCTGCAAGGTGCAACTTTAGTATTATTTATATTCTTAATATAATTGAGACAGAAAACCAGTGTTGGTACAGGAACAATAAAATTGGAAAATGTTATAGATTGAAAAGTAGTTCCAGAGCATGGGTTTCTTAAGGTTAGGGCAACACATACCATACATACTCAAGCATGCAACTGTAAGATGAATGCAGAAACACAGAACTGTAAGTTCGAAAAGATCTCTGAAGTTCATCTAGTCTATTGTACTGCTCAGAGCTTGCCCATTGTACAGCATCAGAAAGACATCCTTTAAATCAGGCCTAAAGACCACTTTCATGTCAGACCAGTTCTGTAGAGTATTAAAAGGTGAATTATTTTCCACATAGTTAAGGGATTCAGAGAAGACAAGAGAATTACTGAAGTGCTATAATACAAACGAAGAGTAAAACAACAGAGAAATTGTTACTGCTGTCATGTTGTTTCTGAGCTACAATATAGTAAGTAAAAAAACAACTTAGGTTGTGTCCAGGAGTAGTATCCAAGCCAACAGTAAAAATATAGAAGTTCTCACTGTTAAAAATCAAAACAGCAGACAAACCACATAACATCAGCATCCCTGTGGACTAGATGAAGCATACGTTGTGACTGCTTCAGCAAAATAACAGATACCTTAGATGCATAAAAATAGCTTTCCATTCTACAGTATAGATTATTTTTATGCCAGCTGACAGAATTAAAATCATCTATGCTGACTTTGGGCAGCACAGTAACCTTTTTCATTTTTTAGGAATGTTTGAGATACACTAATAATGGGAGAAATCCAGATGACCTTAGACAGTGGCATGGAATAGTAGCTTGTTATAGGCCTTTTATAGATTTGACTGCTTCTTCTCACATAGTAAAAGACAAAACCAAAAAGGTCTGGAACACAGATCTGTAAAAAATGGCTACTGCCTTAACTGTTGGTTGGATACAACCAACAAGAAAATAATAAAAAGATGTAAACCATCTGCTTTTATATGAGATCTTACTCCAGAAATTGCCAGACTTGCCCATAGCTGAAGTTCAGTCAAACATTTTCCTTCTACCTGCTTGAAATCTAAAATGTATGGATAGGATTACAAGGGTAAAGGGAAGCCAAGAAAGTTTTGTCTTGAGTTTTCTGCACATTTGTCCTTTCTTTCTTGGAAAGGCAGGTGATCTTGCTATAAATGTGTGGCAAGCAGCATCTAATAAAAAATATCTACATACATCCATCTGGTTTCAATATTAAATAACATTTATATAACATGCAGCAGCCTTATTGTTCAGTGAAGGATACAGGAATAGTGAGTATTAAAATGCTACTTTTGAGGACTAAAAAAAAACATATATCTAAAAAATTTGGTCTGCTATTCTGAGTATATCTGGAATAGCTGCTGGTCCTATTCATTATTAGTATTTGCTTCATACTGAAGGACTGAAACACATTCTGTATTCTGTTCACCTCAGCTCAGAAGCAACATTTCTCAAATCTAACATTATGTGACAATGACAATAAAAAAAAAAAAAGATGCTTTTTGTTTAGTCTGTCTTATTTTGTATTCTGTTAATCTATGAGAAAGTATGCACAACAAAAAAAATCTGCTATTCTTAGTGACTGTATTGCAGGCTATACTGAGGTGGCATATCCTCTGCCTCCAAGTTTACTTCTCTTTCTCCTATGTTTTGTCATGGAATGATGTACTTTTTTAGTGCTGCCTATCTAACTTACTGTTTTCAGTACTTTTGTCCTGATACCTTCCTCTTAACTAGAAGGTTAAAGATGGAGTAGGAAATACTTGCTCCAAAAAGCAGAAACTGAGCTCTTCCAAAAGTCTGCAATGTGAAAAAAAGATTCTTCCCCTTTTAATGTGGTTTGTTGAAACTTGTTTTCTTTCATGTTTTATAATAAGCTGTGACATTTAACGATGCCTTCAATAAACATCACTAACATTTTTTCCTCTTTAGATGCCAATGATTAATGTTTTGTATGTATTCAAAGAATTTGTTTTATGCCACAACCACAACTACAGCTTCCCACAAAAACAATTCCTAGTTAAACCCTCTATTTACTTTAGTGTTTATTTGATGATCAGTTGTCTATTTTCTTGCAAGCAACAAAGTGAGCATACTCACCAATCAATGGATATATTTAGATAATTTTCTTAAAAAAATTCATTCCTTTTATTTGGTTAGTAAGGAGAAAAGAGAATCTTCTATGCATGCCAGCAACAGAAGCTGAAAACAGTTTCTTCATGCTGCTCATTTTTAAAAATAGGTTGGTAAAATGAGACGTGTCAGGGTGCTGCAGTAGGGTCACAGTCAAGGCCGTGCTGTACTCATTTTTTCTGTTTGCAGTGCAGTGGTCCTCAGGTTTTGTCAAGGCAAGAATAGCATTTATGGACATTTCCGGCCAAATGTGTCAGATGTTTGTGGTTGAAGAGCTAGGCCTAAATGATCAAGTGTTGCCATTTGTGCACATCTGATATTGAGACTTGGTGTAATTTATCATGCTAAGCAGGTAGTGTGTTCTGCAAAAACAAAACATTATGCTTCTTTAGTGCATCCTGACCTTTTCAGCTAACCTTGCTATGGAGGCTATGACACACACTAACGATGTCTTCCCCACCTGACACAACAACGTCAGTGCATGCTTCAGGAAGAGTTTCTTCACAGTAAATAAGTTCCTGTTCCAGTAAATCTCGTAATGAGAGAAATGAATCTTTTCTAGATGCATGAGTGTAGAGGCAGGAATTCAAACAGAAAGCAGAGCAGTTGACTACTCATCAGGGAAACATTTTATAGACACAGTTAGGGTTCCTTTACCAAGCTTGTACATTACCATATTCAATTTAAGTTGTGCAGAGCTCACTTCCCAAATATTGTACAGTCCAGTGTTATTTCCCTGACCTTGTTTTTCCTTTAGGATATAGCAAAAGGGTAAAAACTTCTCACCTCCCATATTACCTGACTGCTATCTTTGTGGCAAGGATGAGAAACCTACAGCTGATCAGCCTTTACTTCTTACAAGTTACCACATAATTTTGGGGGATGTTAAAATCAGATGCTATGAAGAAACAGGAAAAAGTATAACGTGGTAACAGTATTTGAAGGGTGTCTTCAGTCATCAAGAAAGAATAGGGTCTTCATACATGCTCTATGGCAACTCATAGAAAGCATGTGCAAAATGTACAAACAATAGCAAAGCCAGGATGAGGCCTTGACATGCTGGGGGCTATGTCCTTAGCCAGAGAAAAATTTACTGGCTTTCATGCTCTAGAGAGGACATGTACAGTGCCAGTTCATAATCTCAGCTGCACCGGTTCACACACTTGAAATTACATTTCTTTCAGCTACTTATAGAATTGGACCTGATTTCAAGTTACAAGGATGCGTTTTTCAGGCATATGATTTTAAAATGTTTCAACAACACAACTTTTAAATAATCAGAAAGCAAAAGAGTTAATAGATTTTCCACTTATTTTCATCAAGCTCAGTGGCAAGTAAACTCTCAACTCAGCTGTCAAGCAGACAGCAGCTTAGCTTTGAAATGATGGAAGGTGGAACCTGTTCATTTCCTTGCATGCCTCTTTATGGCCAACAGTTCGTTCTCTAAAAATATGACTTTGGAAAAAGTTAGAAATGTTTCGATTGATTCAGGTCTCCCTTGTAAATCAGGAATTTACTCCACTGATATAAACAAAGTCTTAGCATCATGCAATTGCTTAAATCAGACAACAGTTGGTGCTCTGCATTTATATTGGCTTAAATAGTGTTTTGTTTTGTTTTGTTTTGTTTTTAATTCAGCAGTATTCAGATTTTGCACTGCTTTGCATGACTTTCTATCTACAAACTACAGCAAGGAATTTGTCAGGGTCAAAGGGAGTTAACATTGAAATACAAACTATTACATCTGAAAGGATGTTGTCCAGCTTCAGAGAGCTTCTGTGAGTTATATTTAAAAATAAAAAAGAGTAGCTGAAAATAATATGCTACACCAAACCCCAGTAACTTTGTCTCTCTTGCATTCTCAGTCTTTCTTGTTTTGCTTGGAGAATCTGTACACGAAATTTTATCTATAAATCAAACTCTTGGAAATAAACTTGCTGAAATCACAATCAGAGTCAAATGTTTATGTGATGATTTTTTGTGAGAAGCTCAGTAAATATGTTGTCATCAGCTAGATTCTCAAGAAAACATCCCAGGAAAAATATGATTCAGTCATGGACAAGAATATTATGCTTGACAAAACAGCTACCGAGCAGGCCTGAACAGGAGCACCTTCATTGTGCTACCCAGTTTTTAAAACTTCCATAGTATGCTCATATTCCTTTGACACTTAACATAGTTGACACTTGGACAGTCTTTTGCAGACCTTGTCTGCCTTCATTCCCACACTGAGCCCATTTACTCCTTTTCTTATGCTCTCCTCCCTATGCTTTGTATCATTTAAGCTTGATGGTTTCTTGCCTTTTATCTTAATCACCTTGTCTTCTCCCAGTAGCAAAATATCAGACCTCTTTTCCATACCTTTCTTCTATAACCTTAGCCTTTCATTGTTTTTCCTCACTTTTCCTTCCAAATCTTCCTTTCTCTACCATTCCTGTTCCTACTTCCATCTTTCTGCTATCACCTTTCCTCACTTTATACCTATCCATTTCTCATCATCCCTTCTCTGACTATATCTTAGCTGCTTGCTCCTTGACTAATAAAATTTTAGTTATCCATATTTTCTCCATAGCTTATTCTTTCTTCCCTTCTTAGTTTATGGCATTGCCTTTGCAGGAGCACTTTCCCCTCACATCCTCTGCCATGGGTCAGGTTAGGTACTGGTATATATGCCAAAAGCCATTGTCCTGATACTGGCTGATGGATTCCTCTCAGTTCTCCATCAATCTCTCTCTTCAACAGGCCTCTTTTCTGACCTCATATCTTCTGAGGTGGTTGGGTCCTCATTTTCTGCTTCCATACACTGGCTAGCATCTGAGCCATGTTCAGAGGGACTACTGCAGTATAGGTAAACACATGGATGGATAAATAAATAAATAAATAGTATACATCATATTTCACTATGAGGCAACAATTAGCTGCCATTTTTAAAAGCTTTTGTAAAAAGCCTCAAATGGCTAACAGTTACACATAAATTGGAATTTAGAGCACACAAGAAGAGTGAGGGATTAAGCTTTGCACTGAGCATTTTACAAAGATAAGCAACATTGCTCCGGGCTGGGATCCTCTCAGTTTTTGTGGGATATCTGAACACCAAGACAAACAGGAACAGATTTTGTATCTTTGCAAATAAGCAATGAAAAGGAAATGGAGAAAGTAAAATTGCGATGAAAACCACTGGCCTGAAAGTTTGTGTAGTTGCATTCAAAGCTTTAACTGCACGGTCAGCGAAAAGCTCTGCTCACATTCGGCTGCTGATAAAAAACCAAAGAAGATGTCAGACTTTATGAGGAATTAGACAGGAACGAATATGAAAAATATATAACTCTATGGTCTATAGTAATGGTACAGCTTCACAAATATTGTGATTAATTCTTCATATTCCATCTCAAAAAAAAAAAAAAAAAAAAAAA
>NDXB01020590.1:0-35068 GCA_002631895.1 Agapornis roseicollis
GGGGAGGGCAAGAAGGGGGGTTGAATGAGTGAACAAGCTGCGTGGGTTTAAACCACGACACAACCCCTCTCCGTCCTTGCAAGCAGTAGGCACAGCAGCAGCATCTTTCCTCTCCTGAATGAAAAAAGTGGTTTTGAAAAGCACATCAAGTGATGTTATCCCTCTTCTTGAAAAAAAAAAAAAAATCCCAAGGTATCATCCTGCCTTCCTAACAGACAGAAGTGTTTTGGCAGATGAATATTGAGCCCTCTGTTGTTTTGTGCTTTTTGTTCATGGGGTTATGATATCCACCAGATGTCTGACTTCAGGCTGTGCCCGAATTGGAGCACACCTCATTTTCCCTTACCTTCATGTTTGCCACATGCCTGTTTGCTAGAAAACAGCAGAAGTGAGGGGTGATCTGATCTGATTTGGAAATACTGTGTAGGCTAAAACTCCAGAACATCCTCCTTCTGCCCACACACAGGGCAGCACCTCCTAGCTGGTCCTTCCTGCTAGGTGACCCAAATGGTTAGAACTGAGATTAGTGCTTAAAAGCATTTGGCAAGTGCAACACATATCTGAGAGTGCACAAGTACCGTTTGTGGTCATTTGCAGAAGGAAAAGCTGCTTATTTGTTTAGGAAATAGACGCTAAAGTGCTTAACTTGTGGTATTTCAGTCACTTCCATGGCAACAAGCTCTAAGAGAACAAAGCAGGACTTCACTAGATCACGTAATAGCTTGGAAAAGGAATAGAGGAATATTTACACAGCAACACTGTAAAGTTTCCTTTAACTTTTGAATTTTACCTCTGTTAGTTAGCTGATGATTTAATTGGTGAAGTAACTGCTGTTCTACCAAGCACTTATGAGCCAATTGGCATTGATTTCTTTCAGTTGTCAGGCATCCCTTGTTTCTGTAATGACAGAGGATGTGCCAGCACAACATGGTGCCTCCCTCCCCCTCTGCTCAAAGATAATACACACTATAGGGTAGATGCCCTGTGATGATAACTGTATTTATGGGGCAACATCAGTTAGAAACGATGGTTCAAAAGCATTGGAATTTTTCCATCTTCTTTTGCAAGCTTCAGATTTGGCCTGATCTTATAAATGTAGCATGGTCTATTGAGCAAGAGGTTGCAAAGCACATGGCTGAGTGATAGGATTGTGAACCTCCTGTGTTTAAAGGCAAACCCTTCATGTTCCCAGTATGAATGAGATCTGATCACTGGGATTTAATCCCTCCACTGCAGGCAGGGAGAGGGAGAAGCTACTTTACCCCTTGGGTCCTTGTTTTATGAGCATCACTTGTTCCATTTCCTTTGACTGGCTCATACAGGTGAGTCCAGAGAGGGCCGCAGTGCCCATGTGTCAGAGCACTTACTCTTAGGATTACATATACTGCAGGAAAAGGGAGGGTTACTAAGTGAAATGCTGGTATAGAAGCAAATGCATGCTGTTTCATTAACAAAGTCTTCTGTCATGCATCTCTAGTAAACAAATCAGAAATTGCTGCTGCAATATGATGTGAAAAAAACCCTCAAAACACCAAAGGCAACAGGGTTTGTATTTCCATTTCATGCAAAAGGTAACAAATGAGTCAATTACGATGCAAGTAACTGGTGAAGTAGCTTCATAAGTGAAGCTTGAACTTTTAAAACTTTAATTAAGTTCATTGCTAGAAGTGTACCACTTAGATGAACCAATTATTCTTGTATTATATTTCTGTCACATCTCTGACATCATAGCCTTCACCCTGAGCAGAAAGAGTAGTCAATGACATCTGGTCATATTTTAGCAAAGTTGGAGCTGTCAGAATGATTTCTGAAATGAATTAAGTGCTCACTAGCTGTGTCAGCCAAACAGTCTTTCAGTTTCTCTCTTGTTCAGTGGCTGCAAACCAATTGAGAAGGTTGACAGTCAGACATCTCAGCTCTATGACTTATCCTTCTGCACTTGCTCCCTTTGCACAGCCTGGTACTTGCACCACCAGCTTTCCACAACCCTTTTCTAACACAGCTTTAGGAGTAAATAACAGGATTTGCTGCTCCTCAGAAGCTCTCTGTATAGGTATGTTATTTTATACCCTACTTTGAACAGCCTCAGTTTATACAGAAGGAGACACACGATGAGGAGCTGTGATTCCATTCCTGTTGCAGAAATCTGTGCTGTGGCATAATGTTTGGTCCAGCGTGGAGGTAGGTGTCACTGACATGTTCACATGTCAGTGTGGTTTGATGCTCATCCCTTTGCATTGCTATTATATATTGCTTTTCTAATTTACTCTGTATGAAGTTTGGGATTGAATGCTTCATCCTTAGTTTACTCTAGGTCTGAAAATATTAAGCTCCCAAATGCAATTCTTCGAAGAGGAGGTTTGTAAGTACATCAGGAAAGCTTGGAGCTGGAAGGCAGAATTACCTAGAAGTCAGGACTGGGGAAATTGATTTTTTCTGACAGACCTTCAGTCTACTGACAATCTACAATATTTCTTTGAGTGGTAAATAATCAGTCTCAAATTTTGAACATAATTTTATGATACCTGCTGTTGGAATTTAGACAAAGAGCTTAAGCAAAGGCCCTCAAATACCAGGCTGATGGTGACCAATGCAGGAAACATCATGCCAGTTGAACCTAAACTTTCAGACTGAAAGTTAGCTTTGTTGAAAGCTAACCTCTCTGCCATAGAAGCACTCCCAGTTACAGGCTGCTTTTAAAAATTCAGACCTTCCTCTCCATGTGCCTTGCTTTCTGCTTCAGTAAAATGGGCAATCACCAAGATGTGCCTTGAGATGCTCAGGTACGTGATGCTGTGCAACAGCAAAGTGTTTTATGCTTCTTTTGATAGCTGGATATCTACTTCTCCAGGTAAAGGATTTGAACTGTTTTTTCTTTTGTGCCAGTAAAGCAGCACAAAATAAAATAAATTGGGAAAAGGGAAGTTTTCATTTTAGAGTAAATGGTATTTAGACTCTTGACAGCTGTCCTAAATTTCCCCTCACTTATTGTAGTGTAAGGCAACATTTGTTTCACTGAAGCAAATGCAATGAAATCTTTACTGTTATTTTGGTTGTTTCATTGCAGGGACATGGTGGGTTTTTTTTCTTTCTTTTCAAGATGAAGGCCAGTTTAAAAGTTAGAAGGAAACTAGGCAATAAACCTCCAGTGCAAAGTGTCCAAGGTTTCTGTTTGACTCTCGTAGGCCAGACTGTAACATAAATAATTTAGCACAGAGATGAGGCTGACTTAAAAAAAAAAAGAAAAAGGCCTCAAAAGAACATAAGCCTTGATCATAATTTATAGAGCTAAGTTACTTTGATGGAACTAATAACTTAGATCCTTCCTGTAGCGGTATCTAAGCTGAACATTTCTCTGAGGAAAGTGGTTTTCCAGCTTGTTTCACTGGTGAAAATTAAGTAGCTGGAAAAAAGAATCCAATAATTGAAAAGAATATGTAGCAAGTTGCATCTTTGCTTGTGTTTCAGTATGAAGTAATGTGAAAGTACTTGGAAACAATGAACCCTGGTTGTTGGGATTTTATTATTTTCTTCTCCCCCAGCTTTTTTAACCTGCTCTTGAGAAGCAGAGCAAGCCTTGCTAGTTCTTCACAAAATTATATCTGCTTTTCTTTGTGTGTGTTTGCATCAGGTTCTCTTAGAAAGCAGTTGGGAAGAACAAGTGCCCTGACATTCAAATTATTGGCAAATACTGACATTTTATCCTCTTATTTTATCATTTAATCATATTTTGCCTAATGATTGCATCAAGGTGATGAGAACTGAAAGCAAAGTACCAAACTGATATTCTCCTGTTGTCCCTGCTTTCAGTTCATGCAGCAGTTTTCCTAAAAGAGTGTATTTTCAGAACTAAATAAGGAACGTAATTCTAGAGCAGAAGACCCACAATACTGTTGTAGTCCTATTAAGGAGGCTGGCTCCTTTCATCTGTAGCTAGTTGCATAAAGTCATGGAGTTTGGACGTAAAAGTATTGTTGAAAACAAGACCATCAATCAGTATTTATTTGGTTAAATATATAGGCTGCTTTACAGAACTTTTGGGAAGCCAGATGCTGCCACAGGAGCCAATGGCTCAGTAAAGCCAAGCACCTTCCTGTCACTTACAAAAGATCATAGACACTGCTTCTGCTTTGCCTTTGGTACTCCCAGCCACTTACTAAGCCACAGCAAAAGCTCATTGCATCATCATCACTTATAAGGGATCTCATCATCATTTCGTCTGTCCTCAGATATTGCAGAACTGTTTTTACTGTTTCCATCTAGCACCCCCAAGGAATTCCCTGGATATCTGCTTTACTGTCTGATTGATTTTGGTGTTAGGAACAATTTTCATAGTCAAATGTTCAGAACATTTTAATTTCTTCAATTCTCTCACTGTGTTTTTCCTTGCCAGTTTAACCCCTACATTCAGTAACTACCTGTAACAGAATCAAGTTCTCAGACATCTAACGTACATTGGTTCCTTAAAATTTGCTGAGAGAATAGAAACATTCTGATTTCTTAATTGTGTATGAATTGAAAAAAAAAAAAAAAAAAAAAAAAAAAAAAAACAAAACAAAACAAAACAAAATATCAAAACCCAAGCCAGAAAACCGCAACAAAATCCCCAAAACCTAAACAAACACACACCCTCCCCCCCAACACACACACACNAACAACAACAAACCAAAACCCAGAAACAGGATAAGCTCTGTAAACTGTTTTTATTTAAAAGATTTTTAGAAGTTCCAAGTGGAAGAAGTGAGACACATTTAATCCCTTGCTCTTCCTTCAGGAGAAGTCCATCCTTCTCCTCAACTACCCTTTGAGCAAGCACCCAGGAATGCTGAGGGAGCTGGTGGACATCATTTCTAAGCCAATCATTTTGATCGCCTTTGAAGGCTAATGCCAATCAGGAGAGGTACTTGAAGACTGGATGAAAGCAAATGTCAAGCCAGTCTTCAAAAGGGTAACAAGGAGGATCCTGGGAACTACAGACTAGTCAGCCTCACCTCAGTCCTTGGAAAGATGATGGAACTGCTCATCCTGGAGGCCATCTCTAAACATGGAAGACAAGAAGGTGATCATGAGTAGTCAACATGAATTCACCAAAGGGAAATGCTTAACCACCCTGATTGCCTTCTACAATTGGACAACTGGCTGGATAAATGAGGGGAGAGCAGAGAATTTTGTCTACCTGGATTTCAGCAAGGCTTTTGACACTGTCTCCTCTGACATCCTCATAGGCAAGCTCAGGAAGTGGGGGCTACATGAGTGGATGGTGAGGTGGATTGAGAACTGGCTGAACAGCAGGTTTCAGGGTGTTGTGATCAGTGGCACAGTCTAGGTAGAGACCTCTAATTAGTAGTGTCCCCCGAGGGTCAATACTGGGTCCAGTATTGTTCATCATGCTCATCAATGGTTTGGATGAAGGGATAGAGTGCTTCTTCAGCAAGTTTGCTGATTATATGAAACTGAGAGGAGTGGCTTATACCTCCGAGTGCTGTGCTGTGCTGTCATTCAGAAGGATCTAGCCCTTGTTCTAGTGGGGGGATTCACTTACCATTTGTCTACTGGAAATACAATACAGCAGAAAGGAAGTGGTCTGGGAGGTTTCTGGATTGTGTGTAGGATAACTTCCTGATCCAGATGGTGAGTAAGCCAAGAAGGAGATAAGCCCTGCTGGACCAGTTAAGTGTGAACAGAGAAGAATTTGAAATTAAGTCAGCTGCACAAACTGGAAAGAAGACAAGATGGGAGAAAACCTTCCCCAGTGAGCAAGTGTGCTGAGGGACCAGGGAGATTCAAGAGCTATCAGGCTGAGGTAGAGATGGAGCAGGGCATAGAGCTGAGAACCTGCAGCTCAGAGATGGGAACAGCTGTGAAAATCATTATGTATGTTTTCTAATTATTACACTCTATGTTAATAATTCTCATTATGTTAATAATGTTCTTGTTAATAATGTCTCACTTATATTATTAATTCTCAGGTTAGATCTGAGGAAGAATTTCTTTCCTATGAGGGTTGTGAGGCATTGGAACAGGTTGCCCAGAGAAATAGTAAATGCTTCATGCTTGGCAGTGTTCGAGGCCAGGTTGGATGGAGCCTTGGGTGATATGGTTTAGTGTGAGGTGTCCCTGCCCATGGGCAAGTCCTTTCCCCATGGGCAAGTCCTTTCCAACCCTAATAATTCTATGATTCTATGTATTAAATTTAATTAGCATCTTAACTAGCTGTCTGGGGGCTTTGTTCCTCTACATAAAATGTTTGCTGATTTCACTTTATATTATAATAAAGCCTGTTTCCTCCTTTTTTTTCTATTTTTTTTGTTTGTTTAACTTAAAGCTTTCAAGCCACTCAGTTGCCTTTGAGGAGCCCTATAAGAAAGTGGTCTAGGGAGGAAACTTCAAAGCTGTTGACAGCTTTCAGTCTCATCATCCAGCTGTATGCAGTCAGTGATTGTCCAACCCCTGAAACACAAACTTGAGCCTGGCTTAGGACCAAATTGTTATAATACAGAGAATTTCTCTCTTTGGTTGCTCTGCAACCAGCAGCAGCAGGTTTCCTGTTATTAAATCACCCTGACACTCTGCAAAGGAAGGTGGAAGCATTGCACCTTGTGACAGACTTAACCTTGCAGACTGCTTGATTAGCCAGGAGAGAGTTTTCATAACCTGACAGAAAACTCTCATTAACCCCCACATTGCCATTCTTCAGAATACCTGGGGAAAGGGGTGTGTGTCTGGATAAACACACAACATATAGAGTCTGTAAGGGACAGCTGACATTATCACTCTTAGCATACTTGGCAATAGTGGGTTAGCAGTACTTATTGTCTCTATGTTGCTAAAGCACAAAGACCTTAAATGAAATGGGTGCCTGTTTGGTGGATGCTGTTACATGCAGCAGAAATATACATTGCAAACCATCTTGGAATCAACAGCCAGAAGAGACAGAGCCAGTTCTGGAATCCATAGGTCAGGCTACCCTCCCTCCTCTGGACGAGGGCTGCAGAATTGGCTTCTGGTCCCCACTGACAGCTGTAGGCAGGCAGGAGGAATTTGAATGCTTGGTCAATGATTCCTGTCAATCAGCAGTTGCCCCTTCTCCAGGAAAAGCAGCAAGCCCAGTGGAGGTGTCCCATAGGAAAAGCTGGGGTGTGGGTTGAGCTGGTGTTCACCTGCACCAATGTCAACACAGGAGACAGAAAAAGGGCAGCTGTACTTCCCCTGTACAGGGGTTAAATGTAGAAAGCCTGAACAGTGACAGTCTGGCCTTGAGTGCTAGAGCTGGGAATGTAATTCTTGTTTTCAAGAAGTATTTAATTTGTACTAAGCAGGTAGGTGTGTTATAGTGAGATCTTAAACTGTTGAGTCAGGCAGTAAACAGCATTTTTCATAACAGAAGGGAAGTTCACCAGGGACTCTTTGGGTGGTTTTACTCTGTGGAAGCTACTGTGTGACACAACAGGAAAGAAAAGGTTAATTTCATTAAAATGCTGACAATTTGCTTAAAGTGTATACAGCAATTGGCCAAGAAATTCGTTTAAGTTGCTGCTGTTCAGTTTGCTTTGTAAGAATCCAGCCCTTGAGATCTTTGCTCCCTTGTCTCTTGCTGCCCTAAACTATTTATGCCTTCTTCATGAGTAAAGTTATAATCAGTCAGGATATGGTTTAGAAAAAGTGATGTTATACTGAAAAAATCACAACAAAATACAATTTTTTTTTTTAAAGTCACAGCAAAATACATTCTTTTTTTTTTATTTTTAAAAACTGTCATTCCATTCCACTGTGACTGGATGACTTTTGTTTAGAGGGGAGGAGGAAAAGAGAAAGTAATCTGTGATTTAATTTGGAAAACAGAAGGACAGGAAGCTTGCAGGGGTGTTTGCATCTCATTGCTACGATCTGAATCTGTAAATCTTTCACATATGTAAATTGGCTGATTGTTAATTGTTGCACAGATTAAGAGTAAAGGTAGTGACCTAAAGCCAAGTTAGAAGGTACAGTGATTAATGTCCCTCTGTAACTAATTTCAGTAAGGAAATCCACATTTACATACTTTACATATTTTAGAGTTGCATATCTCTCCTACTTCTGCTTCATATTTTCTTGTGAATTGGAAATACACAAGTAATGAAGCCTGCCATATAAATGTAAGGAAATACTTTGATTTGTAGGACATATTTCTGGTTTTGACCTGTAACGTATGCTCTGTGTTGCTTTCTTCCTGTTTTGAACCCACTGGATCTGGTGATCTTCCTTGACCTAAGCAGATCCTCTGAAGCAAGTTGTTGCAGTGGATCAGTAGAGTTGGCAAATGAAGGGTGTTTCCAGTTCATATGAGATATTAATAAAATAACTTTCTTTTGAATCAGATTGGAACTTGATTAAAGTCAAAAAAAACCTTGACAGGAATTTGAGAGAGGGGGAGCACATCCTTCTAAGGCATGAGGTGTTTCCAAAATTAAATTGTCCAGTTGTCATTTGCATTAGTAAATGCTGCTGGAAACACAGCCTGGCTATGTGAACAAGTTTCTATGCATCACTGTTACTGATATGGCAAGATCTAGAGCATGCAGCCTTTCACTCCTGCTTCGTGCCTGTTGCACAAAGGTAGTAACTGAAATGCTGTAAATCCACCTCCTAAATTCTGTTGAAACCACTTGTTGTAAAAACCTAGCATCACTGATGGAAACTTGGCACTGGTGGAGCCCATTGACCCTGGAGGCTGGAGGCTCAGCCTTGTGTGATGGAGCTGGCAG
This sequence comes from Agapornis roseicollis, assembly GCA_002631895.1. Classification (NCBI taxonomy): domain Eukaryota; kingdom Metazoa; phylum Chordata; class Aves; order Psittaciformes; family Psittacidae; genus Agapornis; species Agapornis roseicollis. The sequence goes on from NDXB01020590.1 coordinate 8,745, forward strand.
GGATCCAGGGAGCAGAATTCTGCTGGATGCTCAATGAAAACTCATCATCAGGAGTGAGAAGTTCCACAGTACGTTTCCAAGCATTGGATGGGGGCTGTCCAATAAAACAGCATGCTTCAGAAGTCCTAGCCCTGCACTTTTTCTTACACATAGCCATTTCTGTGAGGAATCGCCACTGCTTCTGTTCTTTCTTCCACCATGGTCATCTCCTGAGGGAATGTGAATATACCCCCAGACTGCAGTATAACTGAACAGATTTGTTATTTATTAAGTGCCCACTGTGTACCGACAAGTCCTGTTAGCTTCAAAGGATGACACATATAGGCTTTAAATGAATATTCGCTGAAGACCTTGAATGCACACACAGGGCAAAAAATCCTTCTAAAATATCTTAAGATCCTAAGTACAGGCTCAGAATTATTTCGAATAACAAAGCAATAGCATCTTTCTGCACTTTTTATTTATCCTCTTATGTATGATTAAGAAGAAATATGAATCTTTCCACAAAAATAGCATGGCCCTACAATATTAATTTCCAGCTTGCTTTGAACCTGAAATAAGTAATTACTTCAGAAAGGGAAAAGGGGATGGGTGCTAGCCAAACCTCATGATTAGTGCTCCCTGATCTTTCAGGCTGTTCAATACCAATTCAAATTCAATTGAGGCAAATTGGAAGAGCTTTAAAATGTTGCTCAGTGCAACTCTGATCTCTGAGCTTGGTCTATTTAAAAAAAAAAATAAAAAAATTAATGGTTAAGCAATTGCTAATTAATATTTTCATGTTCTTTATGTTTTCTGTACTGCTTTAGTAAACATATTTCAGAATTCAAAGGGAGATTGTGTCATTTCAAATCTGAATTTTAGTCTGCAATCATCGAAATATGTTTTACTTGAAATGTATGCTTTCATTAAAATACATGTTTTCATTCACTGCTGATTAGATAGCCTTGATATAGATATCACCTCTTGTTATGAGACTGTACTTGTACCCCACAAGAAACAGGTTTTCTTGAATGCAAAAAAATTTGCAGCATGGCACACCAAGTGTCACATTACCCACCTCGTGACACAGTAAAGGATTGCTCCCAAACACAGTTGAACTTCCTAAAAGGTAATAAGTTGCAAACACTTTGTCTAAGTTAAGGTAGACACTTGCTAATTCATGCAGAATAATTCTGTGAGTATGAGAGAATTCACATTTGGTCAGTTTTAATCTCAGAAGCATTACACTTTCAAAACAGCTTCTCAGGTGGTTTTTGTTTTGTTTTCCTGCCTCTCCCGTACTCCTAAAGAGAATCCTTGTGATAATGCTGAAAAAATAATCCATGAAAATATATTCTTACTATGCAGAATTTACTCTTCACAGCTGAGCTGTCTTTCTTTAATGTGACAGCAGCAGGTCTTCTTGTGGCTGCAAACCAGGGTGCTCTTGACATGGACAGTTTAAACACTGGGACAATGCAAATATAGATGTAGACATCTGAGCACTTCAATTGCATTTTAGACTGTTCTTAAGACATGTTATTAATGACATACATACCTTACCTTTTTATGATTAATTTCAGTCAGTAGTAAAATAAGTGGACATGGGCATGAAGATGGGAGCAGAAACTATCTGCACTCACTTCTACAACACTCCAGTGCAAGTTGTGTGGCTGCAGCCTCCTCTATCACTGCAGTTTTGGCCTGAAATTTAACTTCGTTAACAGGAAAACTCTTCTGCCATGCTGAATGGGGCTGGTGATATGACATACATACTAGCACCTTACTCTCTTGTTCGAGCAGTGGCTTGCTCCATATGCCAGGCCCATTTCATGGAGACTGCTTGACTTGAGGTGTGCTACAAGCCCACCTTTACTACCAGCAAGGCACTTGGCCTCTTGGCAGCACAGTAGACACTTTGACAAGCCAAGCTTGCACAGTGTTTACTAGGTGTTGACAGAGTGCACACTGAATGAGTAAAAAGAGGCATATGTTCAACTAGCTCCAAGGCTTCACAAACCAATTTTATTCAAGTTAAGCATGTTTGCTGCAGCATAGGGGAGATGGGAGTACTTCTGTGGTATCTTGTCTGGTATGATTTTATTGTTTCTGAAAGGATGACTGAAAATTGCAGGAAGGAACAAGGAAAATGGGAATGAAGATTAGCTAAAACATGTGCCTAAAAAATGAGAAAACCTTGGATGAGCTGTTTGGTTAGCTTTATAATGCCAAAAAGTAAATCAGAATATTGACAGAGAAGATATACCTCCAAGCTCAAAAGTATTATGAAGTCCAAACTTTACACATTAGAAGATGCATTTTTTCATTTGTTTTTATATGTGGACATTTATGTAAAACAAGTACAGTTTTGGGAGATAGAGTATTAGTGTGAAGTTTTGGGCCAAGATGGCCATCTTTGTGGCCTCCTCTGCACTCACTCCAAGAGATCAGTGTCTGTCTTACACTGGTGACCCCAGAGACAAATGCAGTACTTCAGGTGGGGTTTCATAAGAGTGGGGTAGAGGAGGAGAATGACCTCCCTTGACCTGCTGGTCATGCTTCTTTTTAGGCAGCCCAGGATATGGTTGGCTTAAAGTTATTTGTAACTATGAGGGGAAAAAAGAGAAAAAAATTTCAGTTTAGGAATGATCAGTTTAGAATAATTATGCCACTGGGAAATTTTGTGTAGTGACATGGATCAGTTAAAACTTCCTACATGTTTTTGTCAGGCTATCTTTATCCAGTTTTGTGTTTCAGCAGGTTATATTTCAGACTCTTTGCAATGATTTAGTATCTTTGGCTTCCAAGGAAGTGGAAGCTGAACTTTGTTCTGAGTATAAATCAAAGGTAATAGTTAATGGTTTTGGCTGATTACCATCTTTCCTCAACAATAACACAACTGCCCGACAAAAGCCAGCATGATTGATGATGTTAGCTTGTTATCAACACACAGAAAATATTAATTGCAAAGAGTTCAATTATACCACTTCCAATTAGCTGTCATCACTTGAAATAATTAAACAATTAAAAGCTCTTAAGCTAGCAAACAATCAATAAGATTATTTAAATATTTTCCCTTCTTGTGTTGCTTCTCAACAGATATAATTTCCGTACCATTGACTTAAATTTCAGTTGACAGAAAACCACATAAAGGAGGTTTTGCTCTCATGAATTAAATCCCCCTGTAAATAAAGCCACATTTTATAGTGCCATTCGAGGCAGACTTTTTTTCCTGCTGTTTTTGCATTCTGTATGAGTCTAAACAGTATGGTTTGGGTTGGAGGGCAGCTTTAAATATCAGCTAGTTCACCTGCAGGCGAAGACATCTTTCAGTAAATCAAGTTGCTCAAAGCCCCATCCAATCTGACCTTGCACATATAATCTTCCAGAAAGTTAAAACCCTGATCTGGGAGTCATATTGTGCAATTAATTTAAAAGCACAATTCCTCCTCCAAAATGAAAAAAATCAAAAGCATAGTATGGTGTTCAATCAGGTGGCATCTGATTTTTTATAGCTCAGAATGTTTGCTGATAATTGTGCACTATTTTCAAAAATGTATTTTGAAATTCACTGCCAAAGTTGCATTTTTTAAGTTCGAGGAATGTTCTCAGCACTCTATGAAGCGAAGAGGCTTACAAATCTATGTTTACCATAGTCTCTATCACCTTGTTATATGAGGAATGTACATATTCCATTGCAAAAAAGCCTGAAGAAAAGTCTGTGCTAAAAAAACTCCATGAGGGCATTAGGCCATGGTATACAGCAAACAGATCTTCCTGTATAGCCACTCTGGAGGGCATGCAGACTTGCCCGGGCTTCAGGAGTGTCTTTTCTGGTAAGCAGACTTGTTTGATCCGCTGCAGGTTAAAGGTTTTGGTGCATACAGCAGTCTTGGTCTGCTGTACCACACAGCATCAACTTCATGGACATCATTCGACAAGAATAAACATGGAGGCCGTATTTTAGGGAAGCAAAAAGTTGTTAAATTTTGAATTAGGCCTATAAAGGATTCAAGTTTGGTGTTCTGGTTTTATGCCAGAGTCGTGTGGCAGGAGCCTGAGGATGACCCTTAAAGACTGATTATTGCTGACTGAGGGGAAGTTTTTGAAGGCTTGTTGCAGAATCAATCATAGAATCACTTAGGTTGGAAAAGACCTTTAAGATCACTAGGCACAACTGTTAACCGAACACTGTCAACTTCACTGCTAATCCATGTCCTTAAGTGCTCATATTTTTTTATCACGTACTGATAACTGGCAAGTAAAGTCTTCTAGAATTTAAGGGCACAGGTTATCGGTTGCCCAAAAGCAGAATGACTGCTGTTCTTAAAAGGAGACATTGGACAACCATGTGCAGAAGGCTGAGGCATTTGCTGAAGCACCTGGAATGAGGGTGGAGCAAAAGATTAGCCAAAGTAGAAGCACGGCAGTTCCTTCATCACGATGACTGTGCTGAACTCAGCGCAGAGGTCCTGGCCAAGTAACTTACATTGTGGAAGCTGAGTGGCAGGTTCCCCATGCAGGTTTCCAGTTTGGGTTCCAGTGTGTGGAATTGGACTCACTTGCTTACCTCATGTTCCATCCAGGTAACACTGTCAGCAGGACTTATTTCCTGTAGGCACAATATTGCATTGATGAAACAAAATTGCTTGCAGTTCTGAAGTTAATGAAACTCTGGCCAGTATCTGCACTCTTTACTTTATAAAAGTCCCATTATTCATTAATATTTTATATTTCTACAGGAAGTTTATATGTAGTTTACATCTTAGAAATACTACTTTGTATTACTAGCCAGTGATTCCAGTGGGAAGACTCACAGGAACAGAGTACCCACAATGAATAATGAGTACATTGGAGGAGCTCTTTGCTATATAGTGTCATCAGAAGAGAGGATTCTGCTTCAGAGAAATGGAAAATTATATAGTAATTGCTGAAGCACTTGAACTGATTCAAGGAAAAATGCTGTAAGTATGGGTCATCTTGAAAAATCATGGCACTAATGTCCTCCAGACACAGTGGGTTTCTATTCAAAACAAAAAGGGATGATATATCTGAGTACAATGAATAGTGAACTTTTCAGTCTTTCAAATTTTCAGAGTGTAGTTTTGTTTCAAAAATAGTGGTTTTGTTTCATTTCAGTTTGTTTCCTTCTATGCAGTAAGTCTAGAAGCCTGGACGTAGAAGTCTAGACTCTGGAAATGTATTCAGCATGGCAGTTTTCATCCATTCAGAAATACAACCTGAATGTAGGCATGAAATGTGATGCTGCTTCTCTCGTTACACGCAGAAAAGGGATTTCATCTGGTTTCTGTGAACTGCTTCTCCAAAGGTTGTCAATAATCTCTTCCAAACAGCACATTCCCAACAGCTCTGTAGTTTAAACCAGAAATGTAAGGAAAATTGGAAAGAAAAAGTGGTTTGTAGGGTTTTTTTTAACTACCAATCTCTAACAAATCAGGCCAAGATCATAGGAATACAACATCCAGATTATTTCGGAAGCTTCCATCAATCTGGAGATAAAACTCACATACTGTTCACAGTCTTGAATCTCATGGCATTAAAATTCCAGAAAGGTATTTTTTTCTGATTGCTCTGCATGTTAGTTTACCTCCTTTCTATATAAATCTCATTGTCCCTGATAGCATTCTGCTAAGCCTAGAAGAGACTGTTTCTTAGGAACCGGCTTAAAAAAAGACCAGTGGAAAAAATAAAAAAACACAGCTTTAAATTCATCAAATCACATTTCCAAATGATTTACTAACTTAGAGAGGTTTTAGAGCATTTAGAGGTTTTGGAGCAGTCATCTGTCATCATGTTGGATATGTACTTAGAAATGGGAGCACTTCAGGATGAGATTTCATTCGACACCTCTAATCATTAGATATCACATTTTTCTAACATCTATTGCTTTGATTCCCTTATGGATTTTGCAGAAGCAAATCTTGATCAAGGCCCAGCACTTTCATACCATTGTTTCTCTTCACCACTGATTCTATGGGAGACACTACATCCCTGGTGGGAGATACCTGTGGCTGCACACCTAATTCCACCACTGATCCTCAGTGTGATTCCAACTACTTTAATTTCCCTGCTTTCACATCTGTAACATGGAGAAAGAAAAAGAGAAGGAGAGTTTCCTTCTCTTCAAATGTGTTTTCTGGGATCATAAATATAATTTTCAATTTTTCTCAAAAGCTGTTACATTTTTGAGGGAAAACAATGAGCAGTAACAATGGGAAGCAACCAGGCAAAATTTCCCAACCTGGTTGGGAAATAAGATATTCAATTTTTCTTTAGTAATCAGGAAATCACATTATGCCAGACACTGGTGAACTAATATCATAAAATTAGAGATGTTTTCCACTTTCTGCCAGGATGAGGAGAAAGTGTAAGCCCATTACTCCATAATAATAATGAAGTTTATCATGTCAGTGCAACCTTGTTCATTGATGGGTACATACTATATCCTATTTGCTTAAACTCTAAAGACCAAAGGGCAAGAGTTGTTTCTTTGTTCAGTGCTCCAGGTCTCTTGCAGCTATTCTTGACTTCAGATACCTTCTTGAGATTTTTTTCTCAGAAAGGCAGAGAATAAAACACATCTGTCCTAGCAGAGACATCTTAAAGTTAGACAACTTGCTCCAACCCATTTGCCTAGAGCAAAACACTAATATTTATTAGAGCATAATTCACCTCAGCCTGGTATATGCATCTCATTAAGCAGGGTAGAAGTACTTACATCTCTTTTTAAGGGTGAAGAAAGGTTATGGTGACCAGTTTAGATGTAGAGGTGTAGAATCCGAGATGAATCCCACCACAGTACTTAGGCGATTTGTGGAGCTTTCTTCTCTGCCCAGTACACGTTTTATAACACAGCAACTTCAGAATTTATACTCTGAAGTTCTTACATAAAATACCTAACTTTGTTGATAATGCCTCTCAGTTTTGTTGCCATTAACTATCATCTTGAGAACAATTAAAAATACTTTGTAAAATACAAATCTCCGAAGTATCTTTGAGAATTTGTTTTTAGAGCATTCCTTTGCCCTGATTGTTCTTCCACTGATGTCTTCCTTTTGGGCAATCTTACATCTTACAGCCCTTCTAGTGATATACAGACTTTCTGTTGCGGTAAATAGTCATATATTAGTATAACAAATACTTTCCTACAGATGTACTGCTCTGAAATATTTCTTATCTCATTCTGTAAAGGTGTCCTGCTAATCAATATGATCAACCTTTGACAGGCAAATACTGATTTTTTTCCTTCCACATTTCCAAAGATCTTGCCCTGCTGAACAGTGCGTTAAGATTTTGAATGCTTTTGAAATTCTTCAGAAGTATCACTTAACTGAAGTGTTCCTCTCAGTTTTGTACAGTAGTATCACCATTGTATCTAGGAGAGCCAAAAGATTAATGCATGGTAAGGTAGAGAGTGGGAATGCAATTTACAAGGCCATCGATCAGGTGTGGTGGGTTGACCCAGTTCAGCAGCTAAGTACCACCCAGCTGCTCACCTGCTCTGTCCCCAGTGGGGGAGAACAGGAAGAATAAAACTGAGTTAACCTATGGGTCAAGATAGTTTTTATTGCTGAACATGATTTTATATGACATGAAATATCCCTTTGGTCAGTTTGGATCAACTGCCTTTGTTATGTCCCCTCCCAACTTGCACACCCCGAAGATACTCACCAGGAAGGCAGAGTAGGAATGGCTTGATGCTGTGGAAGAACTACATAGCAATAACCAAAACCTGGTGTATTACCTTGTTTTAGTCACAAATTCAAACGATTGCAAGATCCAAACCAGCACCATACGGGCTGCTGTGCACAAAGTCCATCCATCCCAGACAGACCTAGTTCAGTCTTCACTCTTTATTCCATACCATTTATGTCATGTTCAATTCTCACAGTATCCAATACATCCCCATTAAGCACCACCCTCCTTCCTTTCATGTGATAAATATATATATATGTACATACAGATACCATTTCCCTAGTCTGTGGGCCACCCCTGTAAAATGTTCATAAAATGTCCATTGGGTTGTTTAATCTGTGACTTAGGTTTAGGTACTCTGCTGGTTGCTTAGGACAGGAGATTGCATATTGTTTTAAATTACTGGCTCAAGCTTGGTCACTGCTTTACCTGTCTGGCTTCTTGCGAGGCTCATTCTCCATTAGTTCAGCTGATTCTTGATGTAGCACTTCCTATTATAAGTAACTCAATCACATTATTTTCCAACAAGGTTGAATCTCCTTGGAGCATGCACTAGATTTCGCCATTCTTCCACATTACTCTCCAAATGTAGTCAGGTCTTTGGGGAAAATGTTCTATACCCCTAGCTCCTAAACACTAGAGGCTGACTTTGGATGTCTCCAGGTGCTTTCTGTCAGAAGCTCCAGTTGAAGTCATGGTCCCAGCAGTAGCATAGAGAGCATTTCTCAAATGTGGTCCTGTCTGTTCTGGCTCATGGGCTCCTGCATGAGGCATCTGTTGTTTGATCTGTTCAACAGCTTGCTGTTGCTCAAGGCCTCAGCCAAAAGAGTTCTTTCAGGTTACTCAACAGAGAGCACTCCCAGGTTGACTGTAACCTGGAATATGCATTCTCCAAAATCCCATAATGCCTAGGAAAGCTTGGGTTTCTTTTTTGCTAACCAGTGGGGACACGGCTAATAACTTATTGATCATATTTATTGAGATGTGACAATGTCCATCTCTACCATTTTGTTCCCCATAACTAGCTCTTTCATGCAAGTCCTTCGATCTTGCTTTGTTTTATGGCAAAGCCAGCTTTTGGAAGGATCCAAAAGCTCATTTTCTCTCCTCGTTCTCAAACACTTCCTCTTCTGTATTGCCCCACAGAATGATGAGTTTCTGAGCACACAAGTCCTTTTTCAAATATGAATGAGAAGTAGTAATCCTCTGCCAGATTGCAAATACAGCTATCTGGACAAAGGTTCAGCATAAAAGCATCAATCCCACAGGCTTTCCAGAGGTCTGGAAAGATGAACCACAGAAGTCAATTCAGCTACTGAGAAAAGACACAGGAGTTGTCCACAGTTAACCCAAGACATGACAAAAATAAATAAAGCTTTCCAGGAAGGCAAGCGACTGACGGATCAGTACTGACCCAGATTGGTTAACAGTGGCTGGTATAACAAGAAATATTCTTTCTTCCTACAAACTTCACCTCCCTTCTATTTTTCCCATTGTTGCAAACACATCCTTATTTTACCAACTGAATTTATCAGTTGTTTACATAATCATTCAGTAATACCTCAAATCATATTAGAACCTCTTCCCTTTTCACATGCAGAGCTGTATGTTTAATGTACTTGGAAGCAGCTTTCCATGTCCCTGTTTGTATCTGATTCCTGCCTATAAGGAAAGTTTTGTGCCAAATTCCATGGCCTCAGACCACTTTCATTCTTCTTCCACTAAACTTGTTTCACTGCAGATTTGTTATCTAGCTGAGCATCAATCTGTGGATCCATTCTCAGCTTACCTGTAAAGTTTGACTGCTCCAGAAACATCTCAACATAATTTTGGAAGTAAACATCTTCCTTTGAGCTCCTAGTTTTGCCCTAGCCATCACTGCTAGCTGACTGTAGGCCTCTTACCAGGGCCCTGCAGACAGGCTTAAGGATTTCAGTGGCAATTTCTGCAGGGCAATTTCTACCGCCTCATCAGCAACAATTCACTTGGATTAGTTCTGGAAGTCTTTCTGTTTTCTCTTTTGTTCTGAAATATGTATATCTATCTACACACAGCATTTTGCTATAGCCATGATGGTATGAGAATGCTAGAAAAACAGCCCTTGGGATCTACTATCAGCTAGAAAGTATTACCTTTGTCCTGCTGATTGCTAGTTTAAGATACAAACCATTAATGAAAATATGTGTCCCTGCTTATGGCAGGGGGGCTGGAACTAGATGATCTTAAGGTCCTTTCCAACCCTAACTATTCTATGATTCTATGATTCCATATAGGCTAGAAAACTAATCAGAGCACACCCTTTAAGGACTCAATTTGAAATGTCATCTAAATAGGAATGTGAAACACTTGCAACTGCTTTTTTACCAGTTATTCACCCAAACATAGTTTTCCCTGGAGCATTTCTTCTGTGCTTGCTTCTGAATTCCTCTTAGTTCACATATAAAAAATGTATTAAAATCAAATAAAATGCATATATTTTATGTCTTTGATCACTAAGCTACTTGTCTCATAAAAGAAGAAAATTAGATTGAGTTCACATGACATATTGGCCATATTTTATTTCCATGTATGCCTGACCAATTTTCTAGGAACTTGTAATCCTCCACAGTTTTCCACATATATGGCATATCAGAATATATTCAAACACATTCTAAAATAGTTCTCAGATTACTGCATGAATTCTCACCCATGAATTATGGGTGAATTTCATCTGGAACTGTTGACTTGAATACATATATTAAATCTATTCAACACTCCCACCAGCTGAATATTTATGCCCATAGTGCATTCCCTTTTCCATGTTAAATTAATTTCATTAGAGAATTGACTGCCATTTACCTTTGTGAAGATTCAGACATAGGAAATGTTGAGTACACCATGACTATCTACAGTTTTTCTTCCCTTCTGTTTACTAAATCTCTCTATTCTTCTCTGTTTTCTTCTTACTGCTGACATTTTAACAGAAATTTTCTTTGACATCTCCAACTGAAATATATTTCACATCATAATCCTCTTGAATTTATTCATCTATATTTTTGTTATTCCTTTATAGCAGTCCTCAGGCTCATGCCAATCTTTCCAGATCTCATACAATTCCTTTTCCATTTTTGAATATTTGAAGCTTTCCTGATGTAGGCACAATAGTGTCCTGCTCTCCTCACTGACTCTGAACTTTTTAAACCAGGTTTGTCACTATATACTTTAAAAATGCTCCTTTCAAAAGCTACCAGTTCACTTAAATTTCTTTATCCCTTACATTAACTTCTTAGGAGGTCTGTCTCAGCTCCCTAGATGGTGTTAAAACTGTTTTTCCAATTCTTTCTGTGCAGTAACAAAGGCTGTTATTGTATTATTATTTCCATCCTCAGATTATTTCCCACCTTTGAGTTTTCAATCAAACCCTTCCTGTCAGTTAGTTTTGAAAAAGTGAAGTAATGACTTCCTGAAACCAAAAATTTGCAACGCAGACAACCTGATTACTTGGTTTGTCTGTAGCCTGACATATGGGATACTTATCATCAAAAATGTTGTTTAGGTAGTAAAAAATCTAGCTTATCACTTGGTCTTTTGATGATTCTGATGATAGCTCAAAGACTCTTTCATCTGAATCCTCTTCCAATTTTCTACTTTATGAGCGTGAAACAGTGTGTTCTTCCCCCTTTTGATCTTTACCCACAGATAGTGTACAATCCTCTTTTGTATCATTTCCTCTTCTTTATGTGACACTATTGGGCTGTATTGCAAAGACAGTACCAATTTTTCTTTTACTGAAAACAGGAAAATTCAGGAAAAGATATTTGTTTATTTTCACTTTTGCCTCAAAACCTTTTAGCCTTCCTCAAAGCTTTATGAGATGTATGGGAACATCTCACATAATGGAGCACATTACCCTGTTTCTGCACAGGAAGAGAAAATGAACTATCATAAGCTCCCTGCCATACAAGATGGAAAAAAAACCCTGCCTTTTTTTAATCATGTATTTCAAATTCTAGACAGATATAATTAATAGAAACACTAAGGCTGGAAAAGATTTCTGTAGGTCATCTAGTCCATGATTTTGCTCAAAGCAGAGTGAAGTTTAGAGCTAGGTCACATTGCTCAGGACCTTGTCCTATCAGGTTCTGAATATCTCCACAGATCAAGATGAAGATGACGAATTTTTAATTCTGCTCAGTAAAATGAGCTTGTGTATGTTTCACATAATGCCATAATTGATTTTGAATGTATATCTTTGTGTGTTGGTTTCCTACTGAAGTGAACAGGGACTGGGAAAACACCTGAAATACTTGGTTATCCAGTTGTCTAAAACCTTCTGTAATTACATAAATTCATTATAAGGAAGGGCAAGGAGAGAGAGTCGTGAGAAGGCTGACATCTAGCCTTAGTTTATGATGAACACTTATCTTATCAACCTACTGTTAATAAATTCACTAAAACAATAAAGAGCAAGATTTAATTTTAACTTGCTTTACTGGCCTACTTTAGCAATGGCTAAAGGTGATAGCTTGGAAAAACATTAATCGGAGTCAGCTATTTAAAGTCAGACCTATTTTTTGTCAGTTTCTTCAGGAAAGTTCATCTACCAGCCACCAACCATGAAGTTTCTTGGCTACCTCCTGGCTTACCGAAGGTTCCTGCTCATTGTCCTCACCCTACTGCTTTTACTTCCACTTCCTCTTATCATCAAAACCAAAGTAAGTGACCCACTTGAGAGGTAATTATTCTGCACCTCTATGTCAAGCCCAAGATTCCCAGATCTTTTCAGAATCATAAAATCACAGAACTGTTGGGTTGGAAGGGGGCTTGAGTAACTTCATGATGCTTGCATTGTGGAATTTCTTTTTTGTTGGTTTGTTTGGGTTTTGTGGGTTTTAATTTTTTTGGGGTTTTTTTTGGGTCTTGTGTGTGTGTGTGTGTGGAGATCTGTTTGTTTATTTGATTTATTTATTTGTTAACCCAGTGTATTTGCATAGAAATGTAGGGAAGACAACAACTTTAATATAAATTTCTGTGCTGTTTGCATGATGTTCTGAATTATGTATTTGTTTGCTTGTTCAGGAAGTGATTTTTTCATTTAATATCATCTAGACTACCTTGAAAATCCTGTGTTTGCTGTTACATTTTGGCTACTTTTAAACAGCTTTTTATGACTGAAAATGAAAATCAATTGTCAGGAAGACCACTGCAATGATATTTTTATTTCATGATGAATTTTGTTACATTCATTATTTATTGTGTTGTCTGAAATCAAATGACTGGAATCAATGATCTGAGAAATTCCCTCTGGTTCTTAAATAGAGCAAAAATTATAGCAGGACACCTTATTTTTATTTTACTTGAAATAAATTCCTCTGGCATTCAATAACTCTTGTGACAACTCCAACCTGATGAAACAGCTGTATAAAAATTTTATTAGTGATTGTATTTAGTGCAGCTCTGGTGTCAGCAGAATGAAATGTAATTCTAGTGTGATGTATTTCACACATGCATTATAAGTACCATGTGTAACAGCACATGGAAGTCCAGTTCAGAAGTCTCTGCATCACGGATAGATAGCGGTTGCAGAGCAACATGCTTCATACAGTGTCACATCCTAATTTCAATATTTCTGTTTTGTCTCTAAGAGGAAATTCTTGAGAAATTTTTTAATGTGACTTAAATGAGATGAGCATTTGGTAGGTGATGAATGGCATTATCAAATAATTTAATATACAACACAAGCTTCACTGCAAAAATAAATGCTAGCCACAGTTGCCTGACTGGAATTTAACATATCTGTTTGTGTGTCAGAAGTTCTCAGAGTCGTTTTGTTAAGTTATTCCTTTCCCAATACAAACCATCTCTGCTGCTGTTAAGCATTCTCATGCCCTAACCAGTGGCATTAAAAGATAGAAACCATTTTGCTCAAGAGCAGAACAGGAATTCAAAACTACTCAAAATAGGTTTCTAGGATTCTAGAAGAAAATAGGTTCACTTTGTCATTATATTATTATATTTGGCTGTGTCTGCATTCTATGAGCAAGAGTAAGTAAATTTTTCTAGGAAAAAAAATAAAGAAAAAAAATCCTGTTTTCAAGGAGTTTAAATAGAGGACACTCACTAAAACTGCTAGTGTTAAAAACAGCTGTGTTTCTTCTCAGTCTTGCACAATGTTTGTTATATTGGGTGATATCCTAACCTCATTAATGTTGATGACAAAACTTCATTGGTTACAGGAGAGGCAAAATTTGACCTACTATTGAATGCAAGTCTTCTTAGAGGTTTAAAGGTTTGCTTGCAGTTGCAGAATGTTTAATTTATGTTAGATCACGGCCTAAGAATGCTCCAGAATGACCCCTATGATTAATCAGGCTTGAAGAAAAAGGCGGATAACTTTTCCCCCATGTTTCCTAAGTGGTAGAAATTAAATAATTTTACTATCATCTGTTAGACACAATTTTTTTAAAACTAACTGGGTTTCTTTTTTTTGGTAGTTTTTTTTTTCTTTGTTTGTTTTTGGTTTTTTTACAGACTATGTTTCATATCTTAGCTGGATTACTGATAGCAGACAAAAAGAACCCCAACTTTAGGTCCCTTGACTCAAGGTCCCTTGACAAATTTAGGCCCCTGATTTGTTCCAGGTGGGGGGTAATCTCTTATATAGCTGGACTTTCTACAGTGTGATTTCTTTCCCACTCATATTTTGATTCATGCCTCTTGTATTCTAGGAAGCAGAATGTGCATACACATTGTTTGTAGTTGCCATCCTTTGGCTCACAGAACCTATGCCACTGGCTGTTTCAGCTTTGCTCCCTGCAGTTATGTTCCCCTTGTTTGGTATAATGGAATCCAAGCAGGTAATCTTTTTTTAGCTCTATCATATTATGGATTTCAGTGACAAAAATCTGCAAAGAAAGAACTACATAATACTGAAACCTGATAGGCTAATCCACAGGTTTGCTGAGTGCCAGTCCCAACAGGTCTGCCTCAAGACTTGCTTACATGCATTGTCCTCAGGCCTTGCCCATATTTCTTTAATATTTTTTCCTAGATTGTGATTTAATGCTTCAATGCTAGTCAATGGGAAAATGCTAGATAGATATAAAATGTCCTTAATGTTACAGAAACAAGATGACACACTAAAGATGCCATGTACAAAATGCTGAGTATCTATTTTCATGTCAAAGACAGGACACCACAGGGTGCCCTGTGACAAAAATATTTTTCAATATTTATTTCAAAAATAGACCCTTACTGATTTTTTTTTTTTTCAAAAACTGATAATACCAAATACTAATAGAAAGTCACCATTTAGGTAACAAATTGTTTTTTGGTTTTATTTCAGGTGGCACTTGCTTATTTTAAAGACTTTCATCTGCTGCTGATTGGAGTAATTTGTTTGGCAACATCAATAGAAAAATGGAATTTGCACAAAAGATTGGCTTTGAGAATGGTGATGCTGGTGGGTGTCAACCCTGCATGGTATGTGTTAAACAATGTCTTGAAGGACAATAATACTTGTGGAAAGCTATGTATTCCAGGAATAATTGCCTACTGCTTTTTCTGTAATAGCAATCCATCCTTTCTTTCTACTCAAAGTAGATATTTGAAAGGATATGATTGACTTGTAGTTGACAGTTTATTATTTTGCTGAAATTCTAATTGAAAGTTCCCTGAAGTGATTTTGTTCATAATAAGGATCCTTCTGAACAAAATAGCTGATGACTTTGTGAATAAACTATGGATCCTGTTTCTAAACGGTGGTTAATATATTACATATATGATCCTTAAAACTGAAATCTGTTCTATGCTTATTATCAATTTGTATTTCAATGTTCTTTGCAAAATTCTGGACACTTCCCAAGAATACAGATACACAGTGAGGGAAAGAAGTCATAAAACTAAAGATGTGGTGAGGAAAGAAAACCATGCTAAGCACGGTGTCTGTATTTATGCTTTTCTTCTTTGTCTACCTATGAAGAAAATAACAAAGGAATATGAACTTCCTCAGGTGAATGAGGTGATGAGGGTGATGAAATCACAAATTCTCTATTTACTATCATATATCTAATGAAGTGAAAACTCTTTGCAAGTTTTATAAGCTTCCAGAAATGCTTTAGGCCCACACATTCATCAATCAGCACATCAGTAAGGTGGCAGATAACATCTGTAGAGCAAGTCTGTCTTCCTAGAATACATGATGCTTAATACTCTTCACCAGGAAGCAGACAGTGACATGAAGTAACAGGTCAGGGAAACTTTCAAAAACCCCAGCTCTGAAAAATGAAAAGCCTCTTAGGTGATTTAACTAATAACACCTCATGGAAATGCTGTATTTTTCCTATTCCTCAGTGATTTGTCTGTCCTAATTTAACATATAGCATGTGTTTTGTTTTTTCCTTCATCTTTTGGTAGCTGGCAGCTTTCTTTTTTGACAAAATACTCCTTACATTCTTGTAAACTGCCTCCCATTATCTTCAGCTACATTCTTGAGCTATGCAGTTTCAGTTATTTCAACTTCTCTTTTTTTAATCATACCTAAATCCTTAACTTTTGGCTGAAATCGTGAAAGGAAGAACACAGTGAATGGTGAGCTGTGCTAAACACTACTGGGGAACTTGCTGTGGACACAGAAACCTGCAACCAGTTTTGAACGTACCTAGAGCAACTCCACAGAGAGTTTTGCAACCCTCAGGAAGCAGCACCCCTCATAACTATCTCAACTCTATCACTTTTTCTGACACTTTTTTCTTATCACTTTTTCATGACAAAAGGATGATAAGTTTATGATAAGATGATGTGTGAAGGAGAGGATCCTCCCACCTCTCAGCATCTGCTACTCGTTAGCTGTGCCCACTGCAAAGTGGTGCTTGCTCTTCTCTGTGCAGAGCCTTCCTCCTCCGCTAGCAGGAGTACTCAGGCAGCCTGTCACATTGGAGCCTCTTCCAGCCCAAGGTAGAGACACCACTGTAGGAGGTTTCTGCATTAAATGTCATAGAAGCTGTAGCAGTGGAAGTGGAATAGCAGGAGTTTTCTGGATTCTGCCTTCTTCTGGAGAAATGGGTTTGTCTGAGGAGCATCACGGCCAGCAAAGCTAGGAAAATGGTCATCCCCCTCTCAGAACTGGTGACACTGCACTTCGAATACCGTGTTCAGTGTTTGGCTCCTCACTACAAGCAAGACATTGAGGTGCTGAAGTATGTCTAAAGAAGGGCAAAAAGTGGTGAACAGTCTGGAGAATAAGTCCTGTGAGGAGCAGCTGAGGGAGCCAGGGTTGTTTAGCCATGAGAAAAGGAGGCTCAGGGGAGACCTTATTGATCTCTGCCTGAAAGCAGGTTGTAGTGAGGTGGATGTCAGTCTCTTCTCCCAAGAAATAAATTATAGGAAAAGAGGAAACAGCCTCAAGTTGCGCCAGGGAAAGGTTTAGATTGGACATTGGGAGACATTTCCATAGATATATTTCCATAGGGCTGTCAAACATTGGAACAGGCTTCTCAGGGAGTTCATAAAGTCACTGTCCCTAGAGGTATTTAAAAAATGTGTAGATGTGGCACTTCAGGACATGGTTTAGTGGTAGATGTGGCAGTGCTAGGTTAATGGTTGTACTCAATGATCTTAAAGGTCTTTTCCAACCTAAATGATTCTATGAGTGTATAAGTCCCTAAACACCTCCCATGTAGTCTTGTCTGCAGGGTATGAGGGAAAGGTGAATACATCTATGCAACCTGCAATAGATTGAGTAGCAAAATATTGAACATGAATTACATAGCAAAGGGTGATTTGATAGTTGAATGTAGATGAAGTTATCATCCAAGGTTCCACAATAGCAACACAAAGAGAATAATACAAAAACAAAAAGCCTGGGGCTGAACAGGTTAGGATTTTCTTACAGTCACTCATTAGAATGCAACACACTGTACTAAATGGTCACCTGACCATCAGTCCATCAAATGCTGGAAATGTATGATGAACAGTTTTGAAACATGTTAGCAAATGTCTTCATTTGCTTTGGTTTTAAATCCTCTTGCAAGTTGTACTAAAATTATATTTCTCTACAACATAAATATTCATATTCAGTGTGCTTAGCCTGACCAGTATTTTCTGCATAAAACTCTATGCTAAGGACACAAATCTACCCCAACTTCCATCTGAGGACCTAATCAAAAACTGCATAAAGTAATAGGTTTCATACTATCGATAACAATTTTTGTTGTGTCAGGTCCACTACTCACTTGCAGGTCTGTAGATCATTTCATCAGTATGCAGTTAAAAGTGCACAGAGAAAAGACAAGATTCTCCTACTGAGAAATAATCAAGTTTGAAATGCTGCTATTAGCTGAAATGCAAGGCTATGAGAGGCATTCTGAATGGTATTCTTATGTCATTAAATATCATTTATGTTATTTTTGTATACAATCTTTTCTTTCTATCCTGGGTACTAAACCTTACAGGTTTTGTGAAACTTTTGTCAAGGCTGGGCCAAGAGCATTACAAATTATATGAATGAATTCTCTGAAAATTCTGCAACATTGCAGTCCCTCCACTTACAGTTTTTGTCTCACTGTTGTGATCCATAGCAGGTGTTTAATGATGCTGCCAACACTTTGGGACAGGAAGTCAGGAAGACTACCCTCATTTACAACTCCAAGAGATGCATTAAAATTACAATGGCCCATATTCTAAGTTTGCTTTCTAACTTCACGAGATATGACATGGAGTATTTGATTTTTTTTAGTGTAAACCTTGAATATCTCCAATCATTAATGTAATTCAGTACATTGTATAAGTACAATCAGGAATTGCAGATACAATTCTTGTTTGTAGTAAACTTAGCTAAAAATGTGCCAAGATATTGCAATGACCTTCGTTTTTTCATTTAGTACCAAATATTTATGTTTATTGAAGCACAAATAATCCATACACCTGTCATGGCACTCTGATTCATAACTAAGTTAAGTACCACTTCCTGAGTTGTTAATATTCCTTTCTACAACAGCTGGACTGGTACCTAAAGGGCTTGCAGCCTAAGTAATAAGCCCAGGGTTTTGACCTATCTTGTACAATAGGGGATTAACAGCATCAGCAGTACAGACATTTTAAATTTCTTTCAAGCTTGCGGCATGCGTGGTGCTCTTTCTTCTTTTATTTATTCTGTGAATTAGTTTTATTGTTTCCAGTTTATATTTGATTCTTTAAAATATGATCATTTCAATGTCTTTGATCAAGGTTATTGTAATTCATAATCTTCCTCAGAGGTCAATTACAAGCTTTAAATTTTCAGTGTTTCTATTAAAAAAGCTTTCGATTTGTACTAAATAGAGTGGTGATAGGAGGTGTTGCTCTAGCAGCCACAGACTCTTCTCTCCTGTTCCAGGCTTGTGCTGGGTTTCATGGTTAGCTGTGCTTTCTTGTCAATGTGGCTCAGCAACACCTCTGCTGCTGCCATGGTGATGCCAATTGTAGAGGCTGTAGCCCAGCAGATCATCAAAGCTGAAACAGAAGCTGATGCACTGGAGATGTCTTGCTCTAACGGCTCCATCAACCCAACACTGGAGCTGGACGGTAGGCATGCAGTGCAGCTTTTGTCACTGCTCACCCTCATTCTGCAGTGGAGTAAAAAACACATAAAATACTGTTGAATGGCTAGGGAAATCATTACATGCTCCATTGTAAAATGTCTCGGATTACTGTGTGTGTGGTCTCCGATGTTCATAAAGATCAATTAAGACTGAATATGGTGCAGATTATGGCAGTTATATGAGAAGAGGGGAGAAGAGAACAGGCTGCCTTGTTTGGCCTAGTGAAATGTTTGAAAAGATATATGATAACAAGCTATAAATACAAGATGGGTTAAACATTAGCAAGAGAAAAGCACTCTTTAAGCTCTAGAGTAATGTGGGGAGAATAGGTGAATCTAAACTAGTTAAGTACAGTTAGATTGCAGATTAGAAAGATTTCCCTCTCCTTAGAGAAGATTCAGCCTCTGGGCAATAGGAGTCATGAAGGAATAAGGCACAGCTCAGCTGTTTTTAAGATTGGCACTTGTAAATTTATTCATAGGATGACATGAAGTTATTGCCTGAAATGGCACATGCTGATGGAGCCTTTCCAGTTTTGTTCCCTTAAATACTTACCTGCCTTTGTGTTAATTTCTTACAGAAAATATAGGAGAATATGAATGCAGTGACTGTAAAGAGAAAGAAAAACAAGTTAATGGGTAATAGTTATTCATTTACTAAAACCTGGTATAAGAAATAATCTAAATAGATTATGTTTGTTAAAATACATACCTTTTTTTTTTCCAGATATGACAATGATGTTGCTAGTACTGTGTGCACAATTGAAAAAGAGTATGAAAAAGAAAAGGAACAGGTATTTAAAGTGTCTTTTTATTATGCGGCTCATGCATGTAACAGTTTTAACCTAAATCTCATTTCTAAATAATACCTAACATGGCATGGCTAGTTTCATGTGAAGATAGTTTCATGTGAATAAGAGATAAATGTGTAGATATGCATACAATTTGCTTATGTACTTATTTCATTAGTGGTTTTGTTCTCCCAGTGTATTTTACAAAAGTTAAACTAACCTCACCACAGTACAAACTTTGTGTATCAGGATATATAAGGAAATTCTTGTATAAAGACTGAGACAGGTCAGGAAAAGGACTTTGGGATTTGACTCTCTCCCCTCTTCCTTTGCATGAATAGTTGTAGTACCACTGTAACAGCAAAGCAAACCACACTGCATACAGCTTAATTGCCAGCAAACTGTCTCACTCTTCTGGGGCATCCCTGAATCCTATTTTTGTGCTTGATGACAAGCCCTTCTTATATATTAATTGGCATATATTCTTTCTAAGCAGAACCTACCACCAGCTGAAACAGGGAGAAAAAACAAAGAGGACAAATACAATGGGATTTTCAAAGT
The DNA here is from genome assembly GCA_002631895.1 of Agapornis roseicollis. Classification (NCBI taxonomy): domain Eukaryota; kingdom Metazoa; phylum Chordata; class Aves; order Psittaciformes; family Psittacidae; genus Agapornis; species Agapornis roseicollis. The sequence goes on from NDXB01020590.1 coordinate 29,352, forward strand.
TATGTGCCTATGTGTTGCTTATTCTGCTACCATTGGAGGGCTGACCACAATCACAGGAACATCAACTAATCTGATTTTTGCTGAGCACTTCAATACGTAAGAGTCTATATTATTTGTATTCTTCTTAATCCAAAATTTTAGCTGTTATTTCCTGAGCTCTCATGTGGCTCCCCTAAAATACATTAGAAACTTTACCTGTCAATTAGATATTATTTGATTCTACTACTTTTTGTTATTTTTTTTAAAGACATAAAATGAAACTGCAGGGTTACATTTGCCTTACAGTGGGAAAGGCTGTAAGTGATCATTCAACACATGCAACAAGATGACTATTCTTTGGTTAAATAGTATTTTACTCTTTGAATAGCTGCACGGAAAAAGATGAGCTTATTTGAGAAGGAAGACACAACTTTGCATGAATAACGCAGACACTATCTGGCATTAAAGGAATTTTATTCATCTATAAGTACAGAAAGAGCAAAGTTTGGGTCTAACTTAGCAAAGAGCATCAGGAGACTTTCAGGAGGCTATGCTTAGGGCATTGTTCAAATGAGGAATTTAGGTATGTTAGTCAAAGAAAAAAGAAAAAATTCAAATCAGTCTGAAACTACATTCAGTGGAACACTTGGGTTTGAGGTTATTAGCAACATTCTTTAATGTTCCTTTTCTTTTCTAAGTAGAACTACTTTGAAAAGAAAATTGTTAGATTTTGTTCCAAAGCCTTTGAAAAACCAACATTTCTCGCTGAACTTTCTTTTCTTCTGTAAACTTCTCATTGCCAAGCCACTCATTTTAAAACAGAACAAAATAAACCACAATTCTTTTATTACAGTCTTCTCACTATTCTGCATTGCACATGGCAAAAAGGTGAAAGACCAATTATTGACAGGTTTTCTTCCAGCCTGTGTTCCATGAATGGATGAAACTTGGCTTCAGCATGTTGCTAAAGAGAACTGAATTGGTACAGTTTGTAGATTAGCCTGTGCTAAGAGAATAGCAACAATAGAAGCAGTATGGAAATTATAAGAGTGCCTGTTACTGGGGCCAAAGAGCTACAGAGGGCAGATTATGGCATTGTAAGTCCTTCAGACTTAAACTTTTTAGACGTATAGACTTTTCTGGTTCAAGCAGGAGCCTAGAAGAATCCAAGACTGATAATGAGGGATACAAACTGTTCTTGTTCATTTCCCTGAAGAAGACTGGCTTGTAGCTGGATTTTCAGTTTGTCTTAGCTGTTAACAATCTCTTGAAGAATGCATAAGCAGATTGCTGTTCTCTCCTTGCATCTCGACCCTCTGCTAGGAGCATGTGCCATACATGAGCACTGCATGTGCAAGTTAGTTTTATAACCTACTAGGATTTTTTTTTAATCTTTTAACAAACACTGACACTAATCCTTAACTTAAGATGAATCTACCACCTACCTGTGCAAATAATTTTATCTTTAACTACCTTGCTTTCCTTCTCCTTAGAGGCCTCTTTTGTATTTATGCCCTGTCTGAAGTGGGAATTGACCTATTAACATGACTTGGGCACATCTGCAGTCTACTTTTTCATGTATCATAAACACTGAAGCAGAATAATTCAGCAGAAGAGCTGCACATACAGCATATTTCTGAGTTTCCCACTCTCAGTGACAAAACACTTAAAATAGCACTGCAAAATAGCATATTCCTCATATCTTCCCAATTTCAGTGTTATATACATTGGAATTAACATTTGCTGTTCTGTATTTCCCTCCTTTTCATTCCTCTCATGAAGAGGAAAACAGTCTATCTGTGTTAGCACTGGAGCCTGTTGCTGGGAGTCCCCAGCCTGCTGTTGAGTTAGGACATCCAATTATGCTCTGATCCATAGGGCAGAAGCAAACAGTGGAAGCATCTCTGCCAGTGAGACCAACTTCCATAAGGGCTCCTGTTCAAGAAAGAATTGTTACTGATCCTCTGAGGCTCACTCTTAGTTGTATGCAAAGAGACACTACAATATAGTGTCTAAAATATCTAACTGAAGAAAACATATAGCATATACAGATGTCTTTACTGGCCAGGAAGGCATCACTTAAGGATGTGATGGGTTCATCCTCACTGCTCCTCGGAACAGATCCTTGGTGATGCTGGGTCCCTTTCTTCTGACTCCATATGTTTTTCCTTTAATAATTTAACATTTTCTGGTTTTTTTTCTCCTCTTGAATCCTTCAGGATGTTGCAGATCCCCATAGTGGTTCTCTCACATCTACAGTTTCACCTCTTTCATCTTACGTAGCTCTGCTGTAGAGACTTTCTCAGAGCTCTTTCCCACACAGAGCATTTTTTCAAGCACTGCAAGCCAAGATTCACAGCTGCGCCATAATAGTAGGACTATGGATCTTGGGAGTCTAAGCAGCTGCACTCCAGCATGGGGGGAAGGCTGTGGAGAGATTAGAGAGAAAAAGGGTTACCAGATAACACAGTGTCAAGGAGAAAACTGAGCTCTCCTGTGCTTGAGGAAGAGTAAATCCTATGATGAAACCTTTGGTTCTCCAGTCTGGCTCACTGATAGGTTATCCAGGTTTCCTATTATGGTAACTGACTTTGACCTTCCAACATGAAGAGCAAAACTTTGCCAGCATCAAATTATTTTCAACCTAAGCAATTTCACAAAAGTCATAAAAGGAATTATCTTATCTGGATTTGTTCTATGAACCAAATTTGTTGACATTTGTAGTGTTAGCCTGGAAAAAGTTTATTGTTATTGCACTGAATCACTTGTAAAGAGAGGATTATTGAAATCAATCACATCTTTTCATTTGCCAAAGGAAATAGGTTTAACAAAGAAATAGTTCAGTATGTCCTGTCCATCCTTGCCTCAGGCAAGACCTGTAATAGATAATTAAAAAATAGCATATAATCCAAACAGCACTGTATACTGGATAATTTTTAAAATATTTTAAATGAATTTTTCCAGTCACCTGAGGAGTATTTAACCTGGAGATGAAGAATACCTAACTTTAACATTAAAATTACTAGAAACGCTTACATATGTATTCAGCCCTGCACAAACATACTGTTAAACCTGATCACAAAAATTAACATTTTATAATGAAATTGACTCCTTAGTATAAAGTTTTCAAGAGCTTGTTTTATTGCTCAGTAAGAAATTCTCACACATAATTCAGGGAAGATCATAAACACGTTAGCAAGTCATTGATGCTTAGTCATTGTTATGCTGATGTCAGTTTTTTCCTATCTTGAAATTCGTACATTCAAAAACTGATGTGGTTCATCATGTAATAAAAGACAAATAGCTACATAATAAATAAAATACTTCTTCTTGTTCCAGTTTCACTGTCTAATGACTATGTACAGTTGCAATATAGAGCATCACATCAAGAAGTGGGTATGAGTTTTGGTTCAGTCCCTGCTGGCACTTTAATTGCATTATATGTAAGCATCGTAATAAATACACATAAATAATAAAATCTGCACAATTGAGAAAACATTTATAATGGGGATTTGCTGCCTCAAACACCTATGTCACCATCACAATTCCTTTTCTTCTAGACAGGCCTGAAATACCTGGCTAATAATTGGAAATAGTTTTTACAACCTCTGGACATTGTGAACTCCTTTCCATCTGATTTTTACATCAAAGAGAAAGACTGTCCAAGGAGACCAGAATTTTCTTACTTTTTAATGCTAATTATTTTTAGCACTAAAAGCTCTCTCAATAGAGCTGGAGAAGGTCAAAGGAAGAATAACTTCAGTTCATAAAGTAAATAAGAAAACAAGATTAATTTACCTTGCCTTTTTACCTATCCACTATCTATCTCATTAAACTGTAAATTCATTCCTTTCAGAAACCCAGTGCCTGTTCCTCCTTTACTTAAATGCACACTGCAGGGAGAGCTCTGGTTGAATGGCTCACACCTGTAAACAGTAGATGAAGACAGCCTCAGAGAGACAAGGTGACTGGAGAGACAATCCACCTAATAAATGAGCATTCCTGCCTTTCCTGGAAATTAGTAATAATAATTTGGTTTTAATCAGTTTTTAAATCCCTTATGGAATCTTAAATGGTACAAGTCTTGATGTTGTCTCCACCATTGTCTTTTAAGTTCACTGGAGCTTGTTCATTTGATTATGTTTTCTTGTGCTAAAGTCTCCTCTCAAAGAAAGGCTTTTCTTCAAGTTCTGTTTCTTTGTCATTCTAATGGTCTTTAACACTGAGTGACCCTTCTTTGCTTACTGAACTCAGGCTAGACACACCTAGATCAGCATCAGGTCTTTGGACTAGCTAGCTAGCTCCTGTAGTGGTCTTGATGATCAGGAACAGGACAGGAAGGTGAGGGAGGAGACCAGAAACTACCTCATGCTGAAGATCAACTACCAGCCAGAAGCATTCTCTTGCAATGGGGCTTTCTAGCACTTCTCATAACTACATTCCTTTGCAAACCTCAACTGAACAGTTGGGTTTTTTTTTTTTCCATCCAGACGTTACCCATCTTGTCAGTGCATCAATTTTGGATCCTGGTTTATCCTTTCTATCCCCATTGCACTTATTATTCTGCTGCTCTCTTGGATTTGGCTCCAGTGGATTTTCCTTGGGTTTGAGTAAGTAAATGTTGTAAGCAATAAAACTGAAGCTTGATTATACAAGTACTTTGTACCAGGAGTAAATATTACATCTAAGTTTAATAGGCTGAGTCTCTGGATGAGACAAAAATTTTTTAAAATAAGGATCCTTAACTACTCAGCCCAATGGGAAAGGTCCACATCACAGATCATGATAGCCATTCCTTTAGAATATGCACACATCATCATTAACAGTGTACATTCGCAAGACAGAAGAATACTGAAATTTTATGTGTTTTGGTCTAAGACTTGAACATTTATAGCCAGGATGTTGCTCTTTCCTGAAGCCAGTTCAAGGGATTGGCTTGAATACTTGAGCAATATCTGCTTTATATTTGTATATACGAAGTAAAAAACTTCCATTTTTCAAAATGTTATATGTGGTGGTATGGTGTTGTTTTGGGGTTTTTTTCCATAGAACTTGTGCTTTTAAGGTTTTTTAGAGGCCAGTACTTTTTTGGGGTTGATTCTTCAAAGTTTTGTTCTTCATGAGTTCACTAACATCTGCAGAGACAATAGTGGGGGCACCCATCCTCCACAATTGCATAGCTACTTATGGCACAAGAGATGAAGAGTGAGACTGTCTGCTCTTAAGCAGACTTAAAATCATCCCATGTTTACCATTATATAAGCAAACATTTATTGTTTCATTTTTCTTGTTTGTTTTGACAGTGTTCTTTCCAGTGTTGTGGAAGGGTCTTATTCAAGAATAAAAACAGCTTGTAGCAAATAGACTGCTGATCAGTAAGCAGGCTACTAATGTGATACAGACTTTTTCATTACAAAAAAGTAAAGCAAAGTCATAAATGACTTCCATTAAATAGCCAGGTTATTTGTTTGATTCTTTCAATTAGTTCCCATGATTAAAGTTTCATCCTTCCTGGGCAAATAAGCTAGCCAATAACAGGACACATTTTTTTGCTGCCTCTGTCGGTCTCCCACTGGGCTTTGTCAATTAATTCCAATGCGCACAGTTTGGTGTGTGATAATTAAATGGGAGATAATGCATTGTAAAGTGACGATTTTACTTTTGCAAAGTGTTATTTGAAACAGAAAGTTTGGAATTTGCTTGGTTTGGTTTTTTTTTTTTTTTTTTTTTGTTTCACT
>NDXB01020591.1:2059-26773 GCA_002631895.1 Agapornis roseicollis
AGCTACAGGCGCTTGGCAGTCACACAAATGCCAGTTCTGAAGCCAGGGAAGGAAATGGCTTAACCTGGTAATAAATGGGCAAAAACGATAGAAACGGCCATGAAAGGTTCCTTTGCTCCTTCTTTCCCTCCCTCCTTGCTTCCCTCTCTTTTCTTCCTTCCTCCCTCCCTCCCTCCAGAATGAGAGTGAATACAAGAGCAGAGGTTCTGAGACAATCTAATGGAAGAGAATGTAAGAATACAATTGAATATGGGGAAGAGAACAGAAGGGAAGAGAATCCAAGAGATTACTAGAGAAGAGCATTGAAGGGAAAAGAATATCTGGGAACATAAGAGATCTAAGACTCTTAAGAGTGTATAAGCAAATAAAATAGAAGGGAATTGAAGAGAACAACATTTAAGCAAATATAGAAGAGAGACAGGAATAAGTGAAAACACCATATAGTATAAGACAGTGTAAGAAAAAAATAAGAAAATGTAAGGCTATTAAAAAAGAGAATATAAAAGAGGGAAGGGGTTCTAAGAGAGCAAAAGAGAAGGGAAAAGAATATAAGAGAAAGGAATATATGAGAGGAGACTGGAAGAGATTCTAAGATAAGGGAAGAGAACGTAAGAGAAGAGAATCTAAAAGAGAAGGGAGTAGAAGAAAAGAGAATATTACAGAACATAAGGGAAGGGAAGAGGCTGAGAGAATATAGGACAATAGAAGAGAGTAAAGAGAAAGGAATAGAAGAAAATGCAAAAGGATAGGAGAGAAGGGAGTAGCAGAGAACAGGGACTAGAAAAGACTAAGAGAATATATGGAAAGAGAATATAAAAGAATCTAAGAAAACAGAACCAGAGGGGGAGGGAAGAGACTGTAAGAAAATGGAAGAGACTAAGAGAATATAGGAGAATAGAAGAGAAAAGAGTACAAGAGACAGGAAGGGAAGAGAGACAGACTGGAAGGGAAGAGACTACAAGAGAGTATTAGAGAAGACAAGACAAAAGAAATGTGCTCCTGGCCTGATAGCATCTTTATTTTTCAGGAGAACTCTTTAACTTCACTAAAAGCAGGAAGCTTTAAATATATAGAGTCTTGTCTGTCATGGAGCTTCAAACCTGTATAGCAGTCATGGAGCTGTGAGAGGCAGCTGCACAAAGGGAATCCTTTCTCTAAGGCAGGCAGCTGAGCAGTGATCTGTTATAGCCACCCATCAATGTTAGCTGTGCAGCGACACTGATGCCACCAACAGAGCGGGTAAGCTCTGGCAGCAGCCGCCCAACAGGAGGGGATGCTGCTGCGTGCATGGAATGCAGAGGCAAATTTCCCAAGCGCTTGCTGGGTGTGCGCTCCATAGCAATTCCAGAGGTTTCCATTCACATCCCTTACCTCTTCCTCCCACGCCACTTTGCCGTGCTTCACTGCAGCATCCAAGGACCTTGTCCCTACATAGCTGGGTTCATGAGCACACTGCGTGCTGGGCAGCGTGCATCACCTGCAGGGCTCTGCGATCACCGGGGTGCAGCAAAGGCGGCAGCAGAGAGGGGTTCCTTGGAAATGTGCTGTCTGCCTGCACGCACTGCTCTGTTAAGGTATCGTCTTGAAATCAGGGGCCAAACACACATCTCTGTCCCTGCAAGTGGTGCCCGGGGCTGCTGGGAAAGCCAATCTGTGGAACAGGCTGTGTGTGTTCTGGTCTGTAAGCCCCCCATCAGCCAAGGTACACTTGAAGTCCTGTCACTGTGAAATGTTTAGCAGATAATACCCTTTAGTGAACTAGAAACCTGCACTAACGCTGCATGCCTGACAGGCTAGGAAAGGGCTAGGGTTACTGTCCTGGGTTCAGTAATAGCAGTCAATTTTTCTCCTTCTTAGTAGCTGGTGCAGCTGTGTTTTGACTCAACTTGGGAACAAAACTGGTAACAGGAATGTTTTTAGTTACTGCTCTTGAAGGCAATGCCATACAATTTGTCACACATTTTAGCAGATTGCAAGCCCTATACGATTGAATGCTTCGGGCTATCAGGTCTACCTGCACTAGGACTATCAGGTCTCAGACTTCAATTGGGTTCAGTGCCACCTCTCTGACGCTGCCCTGCTGGGTCCTAGAGCCCGAGTGTAGGACATAGAATCCAGGAATGAGTTGGACTGGAAGGGACCATGAAGTTCATCAGTTCCAACCCTCTGCCATGGCCAGTATGCAGATGGAGTTTTTGGAGACAAAAGTGAGGGTAGAGTGCCATGTTGGTGGCACCACTGTAGAGCTCACCATGTGTAGGTGATGTCCAGTATCATCCTTCTGTCCTGGAGCTGGACGTTCACACTTTGTGAGCTGTGCTCTGGTATACCCAAAAGCACTCACCAGAGAGGCAGTCCTGGAGAAGGGCATAGTGAAGCATCCTCCTGCATTGCTGGTCCCTGAGGAAGCACACTTCTGATGCCACCAAGCCAGGCACTGAGAGGTTAAATACATTTTACATAATTTACTTATAAATAAAAACATGCAATTACCAGTAATACACCTTGATTGCCAAAAAAAAAAAAAAAAAAAAAAAAAAAAAAAAAAAAAAAAAAAAAAAAAAAATCCAAAAAAACTCTGGAGAAAAATAATCATATGTACAGGCACCAGGAGCGACAGACCTGCAATGCAGAAGGTCACACACAGCACTGTGCAAAGGCAGCACTGCAAGTCCTTGAGTGGTCACACCATAGAGCAGGGGCTGGGGAAGGACACAGGGCTGGGGAGATGGGGACCTGGGATAGTGGCATGGAGGCCAGCAGGAGCAAGAACCAGGATGAGGCAGGTAGTTGTGGGCATTGCTGGAATAGGGCAGGCAGGGAGGGTTCCATTCTCCTTGGCACTCCATGTGTTTGGCAGTGGAAAGCTCCTGGTCCTTTCTTGTGAAGCCCTCAGTGCAGGGCTATGGCTTGGAAAATGCAGAAAATCCCTTCTGGCCTCTTGCCAGAGTGGAGCTGGGTGCTGCTCTTTAACCGCCTCTTCCAGCTTTCCAAAACATCCTTCAGCAGGTTTGGGAGAAGGCTGGCAGACCCAGTGTGTTCCAACCTACAGCCACAGGGTTGGAACTGGGATTTGAAATTGGCTTTTCCCCATGGGACCATGGCTAAGGATTTGCTTTGTGTTGGTCAGGATGCCCCAGGGCAGCGCAAATAGGGGGTGCTTAGGGGTATTCGTGCTAGGTACAGACTGGTTTCTGTGCTGCTGTTATAGGCTGGCTGGAACGGTGTGAGGGATGCTGAATTCTGCTTGTGCACAGCTTAGAGCCCTTGGCTGAATCTATGCCATGGGATTGTGCAAGATTCCCCCTGGCAACCCTGGGATGGGGCTTCTCAGGCTGGTGCCCAGCTCACTAGTGGGTTAAAAAACATATTGTAGGGAAAAAAACATTGCACTAGCACAGAAGTGGTCCTGGCTGAAGACCTCCATCCAGGCAAGCTGGATGCTGGCTGAGTCCTACTGAGCTGTGGTAGGACAGGAGAGTCACCACTGGTGACGTGCAGTGGAGCCTTGTTATCTGCTTGCTGGCAGCAGGAGATTTTAAGAGAGAGGGTAGAAACCAAAGTTACTGGTTTGCGGTTTTTCAACCAGGTCCAGATGATCAGATCCTATGGCTGTAAGGGCACAGGAGGAGAAAAGGCAGCTGGCACTCCTGAGAGGGATGCTTGCAGCGAGCATGTGAGCAGATTGGGCAAACACAACCGATTTCCCCTTCAGTTCCTTTGGCTGGACTGTGGCTTGCAAATTCCTGTTAATTCTTGAATCCAGTTGCCCATCTGGCAGATGGAGAAAAGGAACACGCAGTCCTTGTCCATCAGATTGGGGAGCACTGGTCTCACCATGGCTGTGGAGGTGCAGGAAGGAGGGATGTGCCAGTGCAGCTGTGGCTAAGGGATGGGATGGATGGGCTGTGCTTGTTGATGAAAGTGATTTTTGGTGGGGGGCTGTTGGTTGTAATAAGATGGGGTGTGCGTGTGTTTGTAGGGTCCTTCCTGAGTCACTACAGAGGCCAAAGGATGGGAGAAGTGGATGTGCAGCCTCTGCCGGTGGCAGGAAGTGGCTCCTCGGTCCCACAGGATCCCTAGGGATTGGCATCGACCACAGGAAGGATAAGGAGGCATAAGAGCAGCACAGTGCTTTTTCCAGGCTACAGCTGGAAATGTGCCAGGTCTTATTCCTCTTGAAAACCATGAGAAGGGCTGTGGTGTCCCAGGATCCCTCCAAGCCTGGAGCAGAATGTCCCCTGGCAGTTTTGCATCATCTTGATACTGACAGATTATTCGCTAAAGTCCTGTTCCCTGACTACCTCCCTTGCCAACTTCTCAGATCAACAAGGGGGCCGAAGGGACGCTGCTGAGGTGGGAGCAAGGAGAAGCTGCTGGCACGTCACCATTGGCATGAGTTGCTTGTTCATCTCTAACACGACAGGCTGTGGTGCAACACAGGGAGGGCTATGAGCTGGCCAGGCCACCAGTTCTGCTAATAAATGCATGGCTCATCTGAACTGTACAAGGTGCTGGCAGTGCTTCTCGCCTGAGAGAGACACCCACCCCAAACTGCATGGAGGAGGAGGCAGACCTGGCTCAGATCTCAGTGGCTATGATATCCTCGTAGGGGACATCTGTGCCAGGTATGTCCAGTTCAATAGGTTCCCTACCATCTTCCCCTGTGGCAAGCTGCTGCAGCATCTTCTCCATATTCTGATTCCTCTTGTACATGTGCAAGTAGCTCTGCTGCAGCTGCTTCTGGTAGTGAATCACTTTCTCCTTCTCCTCCTTCCATGTCTGCCGCTCATGTTGGAAGCTGGAAGTCATCTGCTCATTGTTGTCCTGCTCAGCCTTCAGCTCTGCCCTCAGTCTCTCCACCTCTCCCTGCAGGGCTTGAGCATTGTCCATCATGGGGCAGGGCCTGGCCACCTCCTGGGCTTCACTCAGCTGCTCCTTGAGGATGGCTAGCTCCGTCCGCAGGTCCACGATCTCCTGCTCCAGCAAGTTCACCTTCTCCCTCAGCAGCTCGGACTCATTCTTCTTGCGCTGGAGCTCGTTCTCACACACCTCCAGCTCCATGGCCTTGGTGTGCAGGGAACTCTCCAGGTCCTGGATCTTCATCTCCAGCACCTCCATCTTCACCCTTATCTCCTTCAGCTGAGCCTTTAGGCTGAGGATCTCAGTGGTCTTGTTGTTGAGCTCTGTCTGGGATTCCTTCAGCTGCTGCTTCAGGAGGGAGATCTCCCCTGACTTCTGGCACACCTATTGGGAGGAATGCGGCACCCAAGTTACGGCTGCATGTAGGCAAAAGCCCACAGAACCCATGGTACTCCATGCAACCCATGCTGGGCACAGCTGGCACAGCATGTGGAGACCCTGGCCATGAAATCCCACCCACCCAGGAGATGTCCCAGCACAGGGAGCAATGCCCAGGGCTCTTCGGGAGCTGGAGGGGACCCCAGCTGACACAGAGGGCTGCTGGTGAAGATTTAAGGAGCTGTCACCCTCAGTTGAGGTGTGGAGATGGAGGGTGTTGAGGAAATGCTCAAGTCTCCATATCCTGTCCAACATGTTTGCTGAAACCACTGCTCACACAGTCAGTTAAACTGGCTGAGCTCATTTCACAAGCAGACACTCAATGGCACCCCTCAAAACTGCAGCTGGAAGCAAAGCACATAAATTCCACTGCAGCCTAAAGCATGGCTGGTAGAGGTGCTCCTGGGGACAGCTTTTGGGGGCTTGGTGGGACACTACAGCTCCAATTTAGGGAGGATCTGAGAACAGCCTGGGAAGGTGGCTTGAAATGCAAATAAACTAGAAATATTGAAAGTGGTAAGAGAAATCCTTGCATGTGAGGGGGTGAAGCTGAGCACCATGCTTTTTGAAGCATGCTAGGCAACAGCTGTAGTAAACTATAGTGAAAACAGCTGTAGTGAAATGACACTGGTGTGTGTTGTTCAGGCTCACAAGCTCATATATGAATTTTCAGCAGTTTAATGGTCTTTGTTCAGTAATGCTAAATCAGTGGGAAAAATAAGCTTGAGCAGAGAGCGGAAGGCTTTACTGCTCTCTAATAAATGGCCCTGCAAGTCCAAGTAGTTCCTGTTTACAGGTGGGAAGGCAGCTTTACTACTCCTTTGGGGCAGACAGCCAAAGCTGTTGTAGTGACTGGGGTTTTTTATGCAGCAGTTATTTCTTTATATGATGTGAAGTGCTGAGGAGTTCAAAGGGGCACTGAGTCACTCAATTACTGTTTACAGAGCCTCCACGTGACAGGTGAGGGCTTTCCTTGGATTTAATATCTCCTACAGCCTGGGCTTAGTGAGTGCACCATCTGCTCTGCTCAGGCCATCTGTGGTCTGAGCAGAGTGCAGGTATGGACATGGAGAAGAGCTGTGTGGTTTATTGCTGGTGCTGGAGCTATCTCTTTCCAGGCACATGCTTTGCTTTGGGCATTGGAAGCCCAAGATACCGCTCAGTGCCACTCACCTCCCACTGGGTCTCTTCCAGTGCCGGGGCAAAACTGGTCTTCTCCTTCTCATAGGATCTCAGCTTGGTCTCCAGCAGGTTTTGCTCTTTCATGAGGTTCTCCAGCTCCTCCCGGAGCTGCTGCTTTTCCTGCTGCAGCTGAAACACCTGGAGATGAAAGACTTGCTGTGTCCGCTGGGTTTTCTGCAAGGTTTGCTTGAGCTTGCTATTGCATTTCTGCTTAAGGCCCTCCATCTCTTCCTTGCATTGCCGCTGCTTCTCTTCATAAGCCTGGCAGGAGCTGAATTCCTTCTCCTCAAAGCTTGACTGAAGCTCCTGAAGTTCCCCTTCCCTCTCTAGAAGCTTCTGCTCCAGCTCCTGGATGGTGGACTCATCCATGGAGATGGGCGAACGGATACAAGTGGTCTTCTCAGCAGCGTGGTTGGGGGGGACTTTCCCAGGGTTAAGGATCTTGTTGCCTCCATCTGAGAAGGACATGGCCTTGAGGTTCATCATGTTGCTGTCCTGGATGATGGCGCACTGCAAGATGTTGTGGGCCGAGCCCCCGAAGCGGCTGATGGGTCCCATTGGTGTGACAAGGGGATCGAGCTGGTAGCTGCTGCTGGTGCTGTGGGTGGGGAGACTGGACATGGAATTCCTGCCGGAGTCAGACAGACCCCCTGAGTACAGCACTGGCTTCCGCTCCTGCTCCTTGGGTTTGTCAGGGGGCTGCAGCTGTTGGGAGAGGTGACCCCCATTCTCTGTGGATGAGTGCAGGATGGCGCCAGACCGGGGCAGCACTGGCTTGAAGGCGGTTGGTCTTGCAGCTGGCTTCTCTGCACCCTGGGGCAAAGAGAAAAGCAGAGACATCATCATGGACCAACACCGTATCAACACCACCAGCACCTCCCCATCCCTCTGTCCCCAAGGACAAGACCCCCATGGCTGGGATGGTTCAGGTCTCCATCAGGGACCAAAAGCTCAAGAGGATGCTGATGGCTAAAATAGCCTGATGGGAGGCAAACGGCACATTTGGAAATTAAAGGATATAGATCATATTGTTGATCCGAATTCCTGAAAGCAGAAGGTGGCAGAGTGCCTCCAGCACCTCCCTGCTGCCCCTCTCATCCCGCTTCTTCAGCACAAATATTCTCTGAGAATTCTCCTGGACCAGAACAGCCCTGCAGTGGGACCTGCACCCACTTGGAGGGCAGATGTGGTCCAGTGGGATACCCCCTGATTCTGGGATGCCATCTCCCCTACTAACCACTTGCAGCTGACTAGGAAAGGGCATCAGCTTCTGCGGTGTGGGTGTTCCAAAGTCCATACCACTGGTTCCGGCTTGGCTGCCCAGCTCCACGCCAGCAAGTGAGGTATAGTCTGCTCGGTGGGAGCCGTGAGATTTCTGGCTGACCTTGATGTAAAAGAAGTCCTCATTCTTGCTGCTTTTGGAGCTGGATTTGTGGCTGGAATCTTGGGAGAAGCCAAAGCGGAACAGCCCGTCTGAGTACCTGTTGAGCTTCTTCAGGTGGGATGACTTGCGGAGCTTGTACTGGGAGGCTCGGCAGTGCTTGCTGTGGAAGCTGTGGCCAGAGATGAGGCTACTGACACTGCCCATGCTGCTCCCAGGCAGGGGGCATGTGGCAGGGGAAGCAAAGCCCAGAAGAACCGTGGCACGAGGGCTTCGGGCAGCGAGTACAGACAGCAGCTGCTGCAATCATAGCAAAAACCTCACTGTGCTAGGGAGCTGCAAGCCTGAGGAGGCAAAGAGAGGAGCAGAGTGAGGAAAAGGGGCCTGGGAGGTGGGCACAAGGCTGGGCCTGTGATCTGGGCGTCAGTGACTTCTGATGGTGGTACCCCACTGCCAGCCCAGGGCAGCTCTTCCCCATCCCTCTGCAGAAACCCTGTATAAAGGAGGATGGCAGATGTGGAAGAACAGGGCTTTTCTTTGTGCCTGGGGATGGCTCCAGGAGCCTGCCATAGTCTGTGTCCTCCAGGCTGGCTGGCAACTGCCATTGCACAGTTCCCAGTTGGATGGGTATATCCTGCCTGGCGCCTGAGCTCATCAGGAGCTCCTGGATACAGTGCACCAGGATAAGGCCAGGAGGGTTGGGAGACACAGGAGCCCCTGAAAATAAGAAGAGGAAGAAAAGGGATTTGTAGTGATTTTTAGGTGCCTGAGAGGCACTCATTTCAATGAGCACCCATGCCTCCTGCTTATTCCATGCCAGATGTCTCCCATCTCCTGACAGCCATGCTTGGGACTGTAAGCTGCAGTCACAACCTCTCCTGCATGAGCCTGTGGCTTCCTGATTTCTCTCCAATTTTCAGTGCTCCTCTTAATCTATCTGAAAAGGACTGCTGTAAGGCTTAATTACACTTAATGTCTGTGCAGCAGACGAAGAAGATGAGAGGCGTTATGTGCATGCTGAGTATTGTGAACACAGTTTAGAGGCATGCAAAGCTGTGTATTAATTCCCTTTGCTATGGGAAAAAAACCATAAAGCCCCAGCTCCTGGTGGCCTCTGGATGCTTGGCTTCCTGTGTCAGAGCTATAATGGAGATGCACTTTCCATCTAGATAATTAAAGGATCAGGAAACCAGGAAAATGCTGCTCATAGGCAGAAGTTAGAGCATAATCAAAATGAGCTAAATCCTGTTTGCACAGAATGATGACAGAGGAAATGTTTCTGCATGGAAAAGACCTCAAAGCTCCTGCTTTCAGTGGTGACAGTAATGCAAGGTCCAGTTCTTCTCCAGAGCTGCCCATGGTGGGTTCCCATCAGCCAAACAGGCATCCAGAGGGTAAGATGTCCCCTAGCAATTGGAGAGGGTTGGGTGGTAGAAGAGGTGCAGGCACAATGTGCCAGGGCATCCTCACTGCCTCATCCTCATGGTCTAGAGAGTTGCTCCTATGTTTATTTCATTCTTCATGTCCTGCCTTATGCTCTGGTGCAAGCTGCTCTGCATCCCAAACAGGGTAACACAAACTGTGCTTATCCCTTAGCTTTATTTTTTTCCTTTCTGTCTGTGCTCTGAGGATCCAGGTTGATTATGTGTCAAAGGAAAGTCTCAGAAAGACAGAATATCCTCTTTAATCCCTAATTCCATTTTTGGGGGAGTATGAGAAGTAAGTAAGAACTGAGGTGTGAACTGCTGCCTGGATGCTGATATGTCAAAATTATCAATGACTTTGGCTTCATTCATTTTTACTGTGTAAGAGGCATAATGGAGGAATAATGGAAGGGGAAAGAATTGCTTCAGGTAACAGCGTAATTGGCACAGGAGGTGGCTCTGCCAGCACATGTTCCGACACCATGCTGGTGTGTGTGAGCCTGCACAAGAGGAAAGGGAGTTGCACAGCAGCAAAGCTGCCAGCTATAGTGACAGCATCTCAGAGACAGCATTCAACATGTGCAAGTAGAGGGGGAAACAGCTGCTATATTTATGTGCACCTATGCAGAGGTGTCAGGGAGGTCTGATGTCTTAAAGCACAGCATTTTGCAGACTACATAGCCCTGGTGCTCTGGGGATGTTGGACTCACTGTCCCTATGGCCAGAGCATCAGTTCCTTTGGATAGATGCACCCTTGGGTTTTGCTTTCCTGAAGAAGATAGGAGAAACATGAAGAGGGAAAAGTAGGACTTTCCAGCCTCTTGGCAGTAGGTGTTTTAATCAATCCCAGGCCTCCTACACATGCCTGAGAGGGTTGGGCATGTCTTTTTCTTTTCCTTCCCTCTTTTGATTTAAAAATGAGTACTTGGAAAGCCATGGAGTTGGTATCCATGCACAACATTAGCAGAAAGAGAAAAGCTCTGGATACAGCACACCTTGGAGCGCACCAAGTGAGCAGAGGGCACAGGCTTCTGCTCCAGCTCCAGGGCACCTCCAAAAGGTCTTGTCCCTCTTCCTTGTTCAGCCTCTGGGACACATGCTTGTGTCTTCCCCTGTGTCAAATCTAGTGACTGTGACTGTACAGGGAACCAGACTTGTTTGCTGAGACACACAAAAAGTAGTTATTGTACCTATACATATATATTTAGATGTTTGTATGTATTATAAGAGGTTCTGCATGCTTGGCAACTGCCACAGTTCAGTTAGGTTGAACATACTGCGAAGTATGAAGGGGGTTGGAAAAAAAATATAAGTATGTGATACTGAGAGTGCAGGGTCTGAAAATGCCCCAGGAATGGTGTGTTGGGGCTGAAACTGTGCATGTCCATGGAGTCTGTGTGTGGCTGATGGTGTGTGGTGATGATGCCACTGTAGCAGCCTGTCTGTGTGGGTGAACCCAGATGCTACAGCCACACATTTAGCCCTGTGCTCAGTGTGATTACTTTGAATGCAGTTTGCCTTGTCACTCACCAGTTAATGAGGACAGAAAGCCAGAAAAGGCATGAGCTTTTCCTTCTTGCCCTGCTGCCTCCAGCAAATGAGCCCTTTAAGACTCTTTTTGGCACTGTGTTGGGGAGGGAGCTCTAGGGACAGCACTAGCTCCTCAGTTGGACTCCTGAGGTGATGCTGTGCCAAGTGGCACTGCCTGTGCTCCATGAACCTTTGTGGGACTGCTAACAAAACCCATTGAGGTGGAGTGGTTAGTCGGGGTCTGGCAGCCGTCACCCACAGGACAGACCCCAAGTAAACACACAGGCAGTGTGGGGTAAACCTGTGGGATCAGGGGTGAATACACGGAGGTACCTACTCTTGCTTTTGCAGAAACAGAGGGGCATCTCACAGTCATTGCAGTCATGCCTACCCTGGGATCACACACAGGAGTGTGACTCTCCCCATCACCTCCTTTCTGAATGGGCTGCAGGAATTTAATCTTATCTCCTTTGCTGCACTGTTTCTTTGAAGCCTTTCCCTCCTCCCTACAGAGTTTTCACAGCCAGTAACTTTCTCTCTGCCTTCCCCAGACAGGTCACCTTATAAAAGCCTTCTTTTCCTTCCTGGCTTTGCATTATTACTCCCTCCCTGCTGATCCTGTTCTTCTCTCCCCTGTATGTGAAAGCTTCCTTCTCCCCTGCACTCTCTCACCTACTCTTTTTTCCCTCTTGAATCATTATTCATAATTTCTGTGCACATGCACCCACACATTTTGGTGTTTCTTAGGAGAGGTACAGATAATATAGAAGCAGTAGCAGCTGCCAAGAACCTGGATCCAGGAGCAGCCTCCTTCCTCTTTCCCTCAATCGCTGACAGGTAATGTGCCCTTTTACTTGGTAATTTGGGTCTTTGAGACACCCTGATTTGTCATTAGTGGAGTGGGATACTCCAGATGAAGAATAACCAGCCTCACTTACATGTTACATCTACTCTAATAGTCCAGGAGTCCATCACACTTAATGTTATTTCAATGAATACTAAGAGAATTCGCATCCACTGGCTGGTGCTTGTTAGAGGAGCCAGCAGGGTCTCTGCCTTGCTTTGGCAGGCGTTTGGGTGGGCTTCATGCCAGTGCAGTAGTAGGAGACTGCGCCATGTCTCTGCCAGTGTCCCTTGGCAGCCAGGATCTTGTGCTGCAGGGCCTGGAGGTGAAGGTGCAATGGCTCTACAGGGAAAAAAAAACAACCAAAAGCAATCTGCATCCATTTGAAAGTCCATCATCAGCAGGGAGCGCTGCCTGTTTGTATCCAGTTCCTGCTTGGAGGGTGGCTCAGGTCAAGGTCACTTATCATAGAATCCTAGACTGGTTTGGTTTGGAAAAGACCTTAAAGCTTATCCAGTTCCAAACCCCTGCCACAGGCAGGGACATCTTCCACTAAAACCAGGTTGCTCCAAACTCCGTCCAGCCTTCTTCCTGTCAGCCATACTGGGAAATCTAAAAATCAAAACTGAATTAAGCATTAGCTTTGGAAAGAGCTTTGAAGGAGCTGTGTACATCTCTCCTCCATCCATCAAGAAAACAAGGCACCAATCGTGACCAGGCATGAGTCAGTGAGTGGCTTTAATAGGAGAGCAGGGCAAAATCATCTGTGTGATGATCTAAGTGGCACTGAAGTGACTTGGCTTGAGCTATGTTTGGGGAAGCCAGTAGTAGAATAAGAGGAATTTCTCAAATTAACAATGACTCATATTGTCAGAGTGAGCTTTAGAGGATACCAGGTCAACACCTTCTGTGTGGTGCCTGATTCCATGCTGTCTGGTCCCTTTGTGGAGAGACAGCAGTGTTTTCCTGTGCCAGAGTCCCAGCTGAGCAGGGAGAGACTCCTGTCCCAGCCCAGGGGCAATTGCTCAACCACAGCAAATTGATGTAAGTCAGTAAAGTCCCATGACTTCCAATGTCTGTGTTTCTACAGAGCCTCCTGCTTTCTGTCCTGCAAATGCTTACTGGACAGTTAGTCTGAGCACAAACTAATAGCACCAGCAAATGTGTGGGCTAGAAAAAGTGATGCATTATTCTTCCTGTCTCCCGAGCCTGAGAGGGAATTAGAAGTGGAATGAACCTTATTGCTGGGGGCTGTAAAGCTGCAGCCTCAGCAACAGCAGTTTACTCCCAGGAAAAGCTGATGCTTGCCCCGGCAGCCCACAGGAAAGTCAGGAGATGAGCAAAGGGACCTGCTGGGAGAGCACTGGGGGCAGCATAATCGATCCTTGGGCTCAGAAGGTCACTAGATGATCCAGTGATGGGATGCTGAAAAGCCCCAGCTTGCCCCTGCACATCTGCAGTTTGTATTAATTAGCTTCACATGAAAGCAAATCCTAACAGCATTAGCAAGAGTTGGGCTTCAGACAGTCCCAGCATACCTCCTGCTGTTGATGTACCTCAGGGAGAGCTATTCCCAGGAGGAGCTGGCCCCATACAAGGTCCTGCCCTTGCCAGATGCAAGCACAGCAGCAGCAGGGCATTGTGGGAATATCCCAGCACTGCTCCAGGAGCCTGATCCTCCATTTATTACCACCTTATTTTTGTCTACAACTCTTCTTTATAGTCCTGATAGCACGTATTTCTGCAAGCAACCCTTGGTCCTACCCAAGACATCCCCAGTTCTCTGTTCATCCCAGAGCCCCAGATGCTTTTCCACTCTGTTCTAGGTTAAATGCAACTCCAGGAGTCTCCAGTTCTGAACCTTCACTGCAAAGAAACCCTACCTGTTCCACCCAGAGCTCCTTATAGCTTCACTCCAACAGCTTCATCCCCAGCAGCCTCACTTCACACAGATTTTGGAGCTCAGGGGTGATTAAGCAGCCAAGCACAGCACCCACACAAGTCACATTTGTCATGCTTCTGATACAGAGGTGATGCTTGTGTGAGACATAGTTAAATATTCCTGGGGTGGAGAAACAGATCTTTTCAGTTTACTTAATTCCTAACAGCATCTGTCTTTTCCTGCTAATGAGAAACTAATACTGCAGTTAAAGCCCTGCTAACTGGAAATTCAGAAGTGTTCTACTCACTGCTTTTGTCTTTTGCAGGTCTGCAGAATCCTGGGGCTGTGGCAGGCACACCTGAATGGTGATGCTAGCACCAGGGAATGGGCACCACCTCCAAACTGGTGAAGAGAAGGCTCAGGGGAGACCTTATAACAATATCTACCAGGGGCCACAAGAAATCTCGAGAGGGGTTTTGGACAAGAGCCTGTAGTGACTGGACAAGGAGGAATGGCTTTAGTCTGCCAGAGGGGAGACTGAGAGGAGCTCTTAGGCAAAAGTTTTTCCCTGTGAGGGTGCTGAGGCACTGGCACAGGGTGCCCAGAGAAGCTGTGGCTACCCCATCAAGGCCAAGTTGGACACAGGGGCTTGGAGCAACCTGCTGCAGTGGAAGGTGTCCCTGCTCGTGGCAGGGGGTTGCAACTGGATGAGCTTTAAGGTCCCTTCCAACCCAAACCAGTCTGGGATTCTATGATTTCACACCCTTCCCATGAAAGATACCATTGCTCCATGGGGAACAGTCAGGGCAGCCCTGCTGTATCACAGCACCCAGGTCACTAGCAGCCCCTGGTCTCCATCAGCTGCTCGCAGGACCCCTTTGTTAAGAAGGCAAGTTTCTGAGAGGCTTTTTGTGTCCTGGGGATGCTGTTGGAGTGAGAGGACTCCTATTCCCACTGAAGGCATTGCAGAAGGTACTATCCATACTGTTCCACCCCTGTGAGGCTGGCAGATGAAAAACAAGCATTCCTTCCCTCAGAGGAGTGTGATGGGGCCCTCACATCCCCACCATGGGTTAGTTATTTTGGAATTGTCTGGAGCTTGCAGCTGGTGCCAGTGTGGGTGACAGCTGAGCATGGCTTTCATTTGGGATCTGCAAGGCCCCTTCTCGCGCATCTATTTCCAACCCTGTAAAACACAATCTGCCAGGGTTTGGGGTGAGGTGGGCATCCAAAAAAGCTAGTTGCAAGGTGCTGCCTTGGATTAGGCAGCTCAGGAGCTCAGTACATCTTTCAGGTGCTTCTGAGCATGGTTAGGAAGGTGTTGCCCTTCTGTCCCTGCCTGTGCAGCACTGATGCAGCAAGGTCTAATTGTTGTAGCTGTAGCCACTGTTATGAGCCAGACTGGTGAGATTTGATGTCCTATACATCCGCCATGTGCCTTCTCTGGGATCTAATTGATGGAAAGGGTTTGCCTGTCCACCTAAAAATAGTTTCACGTAATCTGAGATGAGCCCAAAATACCTTTTCTCCCAGCTTTCTGCTTCTGCAGGCTTTGCATGTGTGTTCTTCTGTCTCCCTAATTATGAATAAAACAGCAACAAGTGACAATAAACCCATTTCTTCCCAGATTATGACAAGATGGAAGCATCAAGGGTTTCTTCTACAAGCCAGTCCCTCACCAACCTCCAGGAAATACCTGGACTAAAGCTCTTTCTTCAGGCTAAAGCTTCAAAACCCCCACAACAGCACATGGGAGAAGCACCCTTTTCATGCACAGGGAAAATTTAGAACTGGAACTGCAGGCTGCCACAGAGACAAGGCTCTATTTGCAATCTTCTTGCCTTTTATTTTCTCCTCACCCAAATGGTTGGGAAGCAGCCAGGAGCACACCACCATTCCCTCCCATGCTCCTGCTGGCCATGGCTGCCCTATAAAGTGCTTAAGAGGATTTGCTGCATCCTTCATCTCCTCTAGCCTTTTGGCACCTCCTTATTATATCTGGAGATCATAAAACAAATCTGTGCTGCTTCTCTCTCAGCCTTGATGGGTTCATGTGCAACATCAGCACTGCCACAGTGCATGGACCCACCATTTTCTCTCCCTTGCTCTTGGTGCTGGCCAGGCAGCTGAGGACATGAGCAGCCAAAGGTTGAGCTAGGGCTGGTTCTCTTGAGACATACTCCTGAAGTCATAGGCCTGCTGCAGTGGGAAGATTTGGCTGCTTCCCTAAGAAACATTAGAGGAAATAACTGACCCTGGCAGCAGCTGAAAACCCTCAGTCTCACTCCTTACCAGTAAGGCTGCAAGTATCAGAGAAAGAATTTCTCTGAGGTAGGACCTGAAGATCTTCCAGTAAACTCAACTTCTCCATGTCAAGTTTATGCTTGGCTTCATAACATCTGAGCTTCACAAGTAATATGTGCATTATTTATGTGCTGCTTTTCATTGTTTGTGAAACCAGTTATGCTGTGGTTTGTCTAAATGCTGGGTATTTTTGTACCCTGCATGATGTTCAGCCAAGTGGGAGCTGAGAAAAGGCAACTTCTGCATGCTGATCAGAAGCCAATCTCAGCCATTGCTGTGAAAACATCTGCTATGCTGCTGCTGTCTTCTCATCTTTCAACTTTCTCTCTTGTTTTCCAGCGTGCTACATGTCCCTGTCCCTGCCCTGCTCAATCAGGCTTCAGTGTAGCAGCCACAGAAGAAAAAAACCAAAAGGCAAATTCAGGTTTTGCTTCCTATTTTCCTCCTCCTCTTTTTTTCAAACTTAGCCCATAATGAAAACCACCCCTTTAATGCCTGGCTGCCAAATAGAGCAGTTCTCTCCAAAAAGAAATGTACATCAAAGTTGCAAGGAATATTCAATTAACCTTTAAAGGAGAACACCCTTAACTGGCTCACAGAGATGTCATTTAATTGTGTTTTAAAAAATCAATAAACACAGGCACTTGCATTTCAAAGGAGCATGTCTGTTAAGACAATTCTGGCTGATGTCTTGCTCCAAGGCAATTAAATACCTGAACATTCCTTCCAACTTTCAATCTGAGATAAAATCTATCTGAGATTTTCTCTGAGATTTTCTCTGAGGTTATCTTTGCTTAGGCAATAGGACAAGTGGCCAGATTCATCCCTTCTGCATCTAGGAAACCTCAATAAACTTCGTAGGGTCATGTAATGGTTTGGGATGGGAGGGAGCTTAAAGCTCATCCAATTCCAACCCCCTGCCACAAGCAGGGACACCTTCCACTAGAGCAGGTTACGTCAAGCCCCTGTGTCCAACTTGGTCTTGAACACCGCCAGGGATGGGGCAGCCACAGCTTCTCTGGGCAGCCTGTGCAAGTGTCTTACCACAATCATAGTGAAGATTTGTTCCTAATATCTAAAATGCCACTCGTGGCAAACAGCTCTGTGTCACTGCACAATGTCAAGTTAAGAGAGACCTTTGTGAGGCTTTTACTCTTTCAGAAAGAGGGAGGTAAGTGCTGAGCTGCAGCTTCTCTGGCTCAATGCTCCAAAAATCAGAGGCACAGGAGATGAGGCTTTTGAACAATGAATAAAATTCCTCTTCATTGCTACCCTCTGCTGGAAGGAGCCAGCTTTCACAGAGGCCTTACAATGCTGAGGAAATAAATGGAGATCTTCTTTTAGCTCAGGAGAAAAACTGTGTGTGAGGAGGTGGAAGGTCTGAACTAGAATGCTGCTGTTGAAAGGACCTCGTTGCAAAGCAATGCAAGGTTGGCATTTGCTCTTGCACCTCCAGAGAGATCCTAGCTCTGCTAGTGCAACAGGATGTCCCTTTCCACACGATTCTGCTCTCCAAACCAGGTAGTTGCCCTGTGTGCACATTCAGGACTTCCTAGAAACAATTTGTCAAGCTTTCTTTCTCATCTGGGAGCTTTTAATTAAGTAAGCAAGCACAAAACCCCAGTGGTAGCAAACAAGCTGTGTAGGAAAGACTTTGTGACCCATGGAATATAGCCCTAGAGGGCAGGGAGGCCAAGACTTTTGGTTGATATCCAAGAATCACCTACTACAAGCTCAGAAGTGTTGCGTGCAGCAGGAGGGTCAGGAGACCTCCAAGGATGGATGAGGAGCTGCAGAGGAAACTTAAAGGAAACAAAGAGGCTTATAAAAGGTGGAAGCAAGAGCAGGTGGCCTGGGAAGAATATAGGGATGTTGTCCAGGAAACCAGGACCAGGTGAGGAAAGCTAACGCCCAGTTATAATTAAACTTGGCTAGGGATGTGGAAGATAACAGGAAGGGATTCTATAGGTACGTAGCGAATAAAAGACAGACGAGGGACAACGCAGGCCCCCTCTGGAAGCTATCAGAAGAACTGGCTACCCTGGATTTGGAGAAGGCTGAGATTCTGAATGACTTCTTTGCTTTAGTCTTCACTGGCAAATGCTCTGACCACACTACCCAAGACTTGGAAGGCAGATGCAAGGACTGTGAGAATGAAGACCTTAGGCCCACTGTAGGAGAGGACCAGGTCTGAGACCATCTTAAGAATTTGAACATGCACAAGTCCACGGGACCTGATGAAATCCATCCACGAGTCCTGAAGGAGCTGGCAAATGAAGTTGCTAAGCCACTGTACATCATATTTGAAAACTCAAGCCAACCATATCCTGGGCTGCATCAAAAGAACCGTGACCAGCAGGTCGAAGGAGGTGATCCTGCCCCTCTGCTCTGCTCTCAGGAGACCTCACCTGGAGCATTGTGTGCAGTTCTGGTGTCCTCAACATAAAAAGGACATGAAACTGTTGCAACAAGTGAAGAGGAGGCCACGAGGATGATCAGGGGACTGGAGCATCTCCCATATGAAGATAGGCTGAGAAAGTTGGAGCTGTTCAGCCTGGAGAAGAGAAGGCTGTGTGGAGACCTCATAGCAGCCTTCCAGTATCTGAAGGTGGCCCATAGGGATGCTGGGGAGGGACTCTTCATTAGGGACTGTAGTGATAGGACAAGGGGTAACGGGTTCAAACTTAAACAGGGGAAGTTTAGCTTGGATATAAGGAGGAAGCTCTTTACTGTGAGGGTGGTGAGGAACTGGAATGGGTTGCCCAAGGAAGCTGTGAATGCTCCTTCCCTGGTGGTGTTCAAGGCTGGGCTGGACAGAGCCTTGGGTGACATAGTTTAGTGTAAGGTGTCTCTGCCCACGGCAAGGGAACTGGAACTTGATGATCTTAAGGTCGGTCCTTCCAGCCTTAACTATTCTATGATTCCATGTGCCAAATCTTTGTACATTTCCTGCTATTTTTAGCTAATCTCTAATGGCAACAATCCACTTAATGGCAACAATCCATCCTGCAGCACGCCTTCACCGCTGCTCTGTATGAGTGCTCTGTGCTTCTTCCCTGTATCTTGCCCCTTCCACAGGGAAGCTTTCTGTGCAGGTCTGGAAAACCCACGATAGCAAACCCAAGGGCATATGGTAAACACATAACATCAAAAAAACTGAAGGGAGAGAGGGGATGGATTTTTAAGACATCTCAAGAGAAATATTTATAACCACGCATGCAAGTCAGTGGTTAGAGGGACGAAGGGAAAAAAAAAAAAACCCTCCAGGTTTCCCATCAGTGCTAAGCTTTTTCTAAGTACTGGAGGATTAAGAACCTGTTCCTTATGGTGCAGGGCATGGGCAGGTTGTGTGGCTCTGTTCTCAAGCACTACAGGGACACAGTCCTGTCTCTGCCAGCCTGTGTTGTTTCAGAAGCAATTATAGCACCAGTTTCCTGTAATGTGATACTATCTTTTCGCACTTGTCCACGCAGCACCTTGCACTGCAGGCTTTGAGCTCTGCTGGGATGTCTGTGGGTGACTGAGAGTCCCAGTGAGTGAGCCTGAAGCTCACTGCTGCTGGAGATGGGGACAGGATTTTGAATGGTCTCAAGGAAAGCAGGTATGTGATCCAGCCCCCTTCTGGATCACACCAAGAGCGGCTGCTCTGCAGCTGCCCACCTCTGCATGCCACAGATGCCCCACCTAAGCTTGTGCTGAGCATGACTATACCTGCCCGCAGCAAAAAAGAGGCTTTCAAAGAGGAAGAAAAACTGTGATTTAGGGCAAGGGATATCATCAGAGCCAGAGCTGCAAGAGGCACAGAATAGGAGAGTAGCAGCTCACTGGGAATGCATCCTGTCTCTGGTCCTCCTCTGCAGTGGAGCATCTCAAGAGCTTGACTTCCCCCCTTCTCCAGTGCCATGGTCCCGCTGCCCAAGCCTGGGGTGAGGGTCTGTTACATGCACCCTCAGTCAAGAAACCTGCCCTGGAAGTCCCAGTGCCTGTCTGGGTGGCTCACAGCAGAGCTGGCTTTTTCTAAAATCTCATTTTCCTGCCTGAATTTCTCATTCATTTGCCTCCCACCACTCCACAGCACTGCCTGAAAGGGAAGAAGTGACTAAGGGGTGGGTGGAAAACAATGACTCAAAACCAATTTAGCACCCTGTGGTGCCCAGAGGAGGGGGTCAGCAGGGAGCAGGAGGGACACCAGAGCAGCCAGGGGCTCTGAAGGTGAGGGAGCAGCCCCTCAAGCATGTGTAAGCCACAGGGCTGTGGCTGGAGGCCTAGCAGGGAGCCAAGAGAATCCCCTGTATCAAGCAATTGTGCTCCCAAGCGCACTTTTGCAGCTGCCATTAATTGCCCCCCACAGCTGATTTTGTACTTACAGTCTTTGTCCCACTGATTAATGGCCCTTTTGATTAATTGTACAGGTGATGCTGCAGAATGGCTAATGGTAGTGGATGGGGGTGGTGTCTACAGACCCTTAGAAAAGCCTGGCTATGGGTGTAGGTGTGAGCTGAGTAGGTTGATGTGATGCAGAGAGTCTTTGGAGATGGTGTGTGACAGTGCATGGCTAGTGTGGGAGTCTGGGGCCAAGCAGTTATTTCAAAGGGAAGTTCATCAGTGTCTGGAGTGATGCTGTCAGGAAGACAGAAAGTGGAGACTAACAAGGACTTTTTTCCTCCCTGATCATATTCCACATATCTTCAGTGAGGAAAACAAGCTTTCAGGAGGATTCTGGACAACCACAGTCATCACTGTGGAAATGCAAGCCTGCTTGGGAAAACACATCAGGTGTTGGTCCCTCTGTGGTGAGCACACTGAGTCACATGTGTAATGAAGTCACAGGCCTGAGCTCACTTGTGAACACAGGAGGAAAAGGAAGAACACCCTCCTCAGTGCAGCTCTGCTGGGGTAGCCATGGCTGAGGGGTGTCTGGGGCCTGGCACTGCTGGAAGGGGCCAGAGGGGTGTTAGCAAAAGAGGACAACAGGAAACCAAATGCAAACTCACTGGGGAGAAAGAGGCTTGTGGCAGGGATGCTGTGGTATCACCACTGCAGCTGAGTTTGAGGCATGTGGGCACAGTGGTGCTGGAGGGTCTAAATGGGAGCTCTCAGGGCTCTCCCACAATCCTGAGTCAACGTCTGCGTGTGGAGCCCTTCTGCCACACCACTGGGAAACCTGAACCTGTGGCTCAGCTGGCTGAGCACAGAAAGGAGCATTGGGCAGTGAGCTTGGGCCCTGGCTCCGTGCTCATTCCCACTGGAACTGGCAGCTGCCAGGCTGTGTGTATCTGGCACCGATTATCAGCAGAGTGAGAAGTAACAGCCCAGAGGCGGATACTGCCCCAGCCACCCTCCAGCACTGCTCCTAAAGGCAGAGGTTAATCCCTGGCTTTTCAGGACCAGAGCATCCAAGAGTGTTCCTCTGGTCAACAGAGACCTCCTGGCCATGCACACTCCAAGGAAAGCCTTGACAGACCTGCCTGGCCGTGAGTGCAGGCACTGAAAGAATTGCTAAACCTCTACCAGCCATACCTGGCTGTGCACTAACATGCAGCAAAACCCGCATCCAGATAAAACCAGTAGTTGCACACAGAGGTACCTGATGCCCACGCAAGCCCCAGCCTCTGCACTTGCAAACTCTCTTCCACCCCCCCATTGTCCCTTCTACCCCACACGCACAGGAGCTACCAGCAAATAACAGTTTCCACTGTGGGCAGGCAGTCCCTTCTCCCGAGGATGGCTCAATCTGAAGACAACAAATCAAAGGCATCTGCTTTCTCTTTCTCTTCCCAGAGAGTTCGGGGGCTGCGTAACCACAGCAGCCTGAACCAAGCAAGCTGCCTAACAGGCAGAATTTTCTCCTTGTCTTGGAAAGCTGTTTTCCAGACTTCCGAGGGAAATGAAGAGCCGGAGCTGAGCCCCTTGGGGAACCGCAGGAGGCTCCGACCTGGCAGAGGGATGCACTCCGTTTAACCCGCTGTTCCCGCCAGCTGTGATATGTTATGCCCAGTCCCCGCACTCTGCCACAGCGGCGTCGGGCCGGTGCCGTACTGAGCATCCCAACCCGGGATTTGGGGTTAAACCGGAGCGCGTTTAACCGCAAACCGACGCGCTGCCGTCGCAGGCTGGGGATCCCGGCCGCACAGCGCAGTCCGGTCCCCCTCTCTGCCCCGAGGACGGACTCTCGGGGCTGATACCCCCCATTTCCCGCACCCCCTCCCCACTCCCCCCGTCCGCAGCCGCGGGGCTTCTCCCACCTCGGGTGTCTGCTGCTTCCTCCTCCTCCTCTCCACGGCAGCGCGGCGGTCGCGTGGTTCCTGATGCCCGCCAGGCAACAAGCATCCCCGGCGCGGCGGAGGAGGAGCCTGAAGCCCCACGCCCGCCCCGCCGCAGCCTCCGGCCTTTGTGTCCCGGCTCGAGGGGTGTCCCGGCTCCGCCCGTATCCCCCGGGATGGCCGCAGCCGTGCCGGGGATCGGTGGGACGGTGCAGGACCGGGGACCGGGCGAAGAGGCGTGTGGCGCACCGGTACGGCCTCCTCTACCCGGCGCTGGGATCGTGCCAGCGGCTTGGAAAGCACTTTGGGAAAAGAGGAGAGAGCCCGGGGAAAGCAGCTATCAGCCAGGAAGCACACCCGGGCGGAAAAGGCCTGGGCTGAAGTTCCTGTTTGTCTTGATTTATAGCAAGGACATGAATCCGAGTCTCCAATCTTGGAGTCAAAGACTAGCTTAGGTTGAAAGGGACCTTAGAGCTCATCCAGTTCCAAACCGCTGCCATGGGCCCCTGTGTCCCACCTGGCCTTGAACACTGCCAGGGATGGGGCAGCCACAGCTTCTCTGGGCACCCTGTGCCAGCGCCTCAGCACCCTCACAGGGAAGAACTTGTGCCTAAGAGCTCATCTCAGTCTCCCCACTGGCAGGTTAAAGCCGTTCCCCTTGGCCTGTCCTTACAGGCCCTTTGTCAGAAGTTCCTCTCCCCAGTTTGGGATGGGCCTGTGGGGGAGGGCCTAGCTAATGCCACAGCTAGTCCTCCCAGCAGGAGATAGGATGTGTTACCCAGGCCTCTGACAACAGGGAACCAAATCACTGAGGCCATGGCCAGAGCCATCCTAAGTGCAGATGGGGAAACTGAGGTACAGTACCTGCAGAGCTGCTTCAGCTACTTCGGGTGCAGAGGCAACAGAGCTGTCAAGTATTAGCAGAGGCAGACAAATGTAGGACAAGGAATAGCTGAGCCCAGAAGCCTATGCACAAGTGGCTGCTCCCATCCTGGCTCCAGCAGTGTCAAACCCAGCAGGAGTTTGCTCTCTGGACAGCCCTTCCTTCAGGTAGAGAGCAGTAGGGCTGGGTCAGAGTGAGCTGAAGAGCACCCATGAGGCTGGGAATTGCTGTGCCAAGGTGCAGACAAGAGTAGGAGCAGTCTGTTACCTCTCCTGGCCTTGCTTTTAGTGCTGAATATGGGGAAGGATGCTGTAAAGAAAAAACCCTGAGTATCTCTGCTAAATCACCTTCCCAATGCAATACAGGCCAAGGCCATGGGACTAATTTCTGTAGCCTGTGCAGGCAGGTAAGGCCCATAGTGCTGGTGCAGATGATAAGCAGGTATCCACACACACTGGGACTTCCAAAGCACCAAGCAGCATTCAGTGTGTCCCACTAGCCGCTGGTAGGGTGGAACAGGTTTGGAGGTACAGTTATGTTCCTACATCCCTTCTCTCCCTGTAAGTCTGCCTCTGGAGAAGTCTGTTTGCCTCCTTCTTCCTCACCTAGTCATTAATCTGCTCAAAACAGAGGCAGGTTTTCTGCCTGTGTGCTTTGAGCAGGCCTGTTTGCCATTGATGGCTGACACAGTGCTCAAGAATTCACTGGACAGGTAGCAGCACACCTGGACTTGCCCCCATGTATTGTGCAGTGTGGCTGCATCCCAGTCAGGTGTACAGTGAAGAGGTTCCCCACACTCCAGCACACACCTCTGCATGCTGGGGAGCAGCCAGATCCGTCCCCAATCCCTACATCAGCTTCTGCCCCTCTCAGCACCGAGATGGAGAAGGGTTGGGGAAGATGGGAGCCTCAGCATGAGCTGGAACATCACAGCATGCGTCTAGCTGTGCATCAGGAGATCTGTGTTGTTCCCTTCCCAAAGCCAGTGTGGGAAATCATCCTGGGCACTGCATTAGCGTGCACACAAGAGCCTCAATTGTGGCATAGGGAGAGGCAGTTAGGTCGAGCAGGACCTCCAGGAACAAGGGGGGACTAAATCAGTCTCTAACTAGTTTGTGCATCCAGCAGGTCCCCACTGGATTGTGCTCATGTCCCATGGATGGTCACACCATGATTTGGCAAAACTCAAGGAGGGTGGGTGGGCTCAGCACATAGGTTTGCTTTGCTCCTGTGAACTGGAGGAGCCAGGTCTGCTGCTTTCCTCCCAAATCCTAGCACAAATCCCAGCCCTCAGCTCCCACTATCAGGGCATTTGACACCGAGTGAAATAGTTTTGCCAGGGTGGAGCACAGGAGAGTGTGCAGTTTTAGCTCTGCACAAATTGCAGGGCTTTGATTTATGGCAGATGAGATCCACCCCCCTGCTTTTTTTAATATTGTTTCCTGGCAGCTTAGTTGGCTTCTTTGCTGATTTGAGCAATGCTCCCACAATCTTGCAAGTGCCTTGCTGCCTTGAAAGCAGTCAGCTGGAATTTGCAATTTTAGGATGTAAAAGTTGAAAAGAGGAAGAAGAGGGAGGAGAAGAAGAAGAAGGAGGAGGAAGAGGAAGACAAGGAGGAGAAGGAAGAGAAGGAGAAGAACAAAGTGTGTATTCATGTGAGGAATGGTTTAGCAGGATTTCAATCAAAGGGAAAAGGCACCAAAAAAAAAAAAAAAAAAAA